>ML372061.1:0-13080 GCA_005239525.1 Nicotiana knightiana | reverse complement strand
ATTCCATACAACTCATATGATCTTGAATATCACTTCTGATTTTACTTCCCTTTCATTAGCCATGGTAGGTTCCATTTTATTATGAAGTGCATATAATGTTGTTGTGAGACTGTTTTTACATGTCCATTTCCTCTTTAGGTCACTCTGCTTAGGTTGAAGCCTTCTTCCTTATTTTCTCAGCTAGTTTTTCATTGTAGTACTTAGGGAGACTTTCCGGCTCTTGTAAGGCTGCAAGCTTATTACATCGTATACTCGACAATTTTTTTTTATGTTCTTTCTCACTTATAATTATCCTTAGTTACTTACCTCCATGCTCATGTGCTCGTATAGTTGCTTCTGAACTGAAGTTTTGACTGGCTTCCTAGTGAGACTCTCTTTTATTTTCTGTAACATTCATACGGTACCTTTAACTACCCCAACTCTTATTTGAATATTTCTCAAGGACCATGATGTCATATCTTCGAGACTGAATTCCCATGTTGGGGTTCTCTATTTTTATCTTGCACAATATGTTGATTTGTCTGTATCCTCTTGTCTAACCATAAATAGGCCCTTTGAATCAAATACTAATTACTCGTTGGCCCCTTCTCATATCAATATTCCGCGAAATTTTTCTTGGGTTATTTCCTTTGTCTTAACTTACATCTCGTACTGGCTCCTTATTTATTAATAAAATCTCGGGCAGGAACCCATACTTCCTCTCCTTGATGTCGTGTTTCTATAATGTTCTGGAATCGTAGCATATCTGTAGGATTTGAATAAATACAATCTTGTCCCTTTCTTATTTTTATCGCATTCTTCCTTTACCATTCCATAGTTACTATAACCATTTAATTATGACTTAATGTCACATCACTCTCTATTCCCCCTTTAGGGGAGTACTAAGATTTAGTGCTACAGCGATCTTCCTATAGATGTTTTACCTCTTCATCTTTGGAATCTTTTCACAACATCAATGACCCTTACTCGCCTTGCGAAAATCCTTCTGTACCAAGGATAACGAAATTCCTTATTCACGAGGGTGACACCTAGTGTAACTGGCACACAGTCCCTTAAGCTTAACTTTGCTACCATTGCCTACCATTGCTTGCTTTAGGGAAGCGTCCTCCTGAATGACCTTTAAGGGTTATTCTTCTGTTTTCCATTCTATTATCGTCAGAACGCAAACTCTAAAATTCTCATGATGCTGAACATTATCAACTTACTCAGTCCCTAATTCATGTTTAGCTTACCATGTTCACCATCCCATACTGATTTCTATTACTTTGGGGTCTAACTTTTCCTTCTGGCAGTCGCGTTGGAGTCACGAACTTATTTCTCGAAATGAGGATACAACTTTATGGCATATACTCTTTTGTTGCCTTCAGGCCTGGCACCTCTCATCTTTTCCTTCCCTCGATTATAGACTATGTAATATTGTCATTTCATTTTTTTCCACCGTTGTCATCCATGTATCGCATCTTACTCATAATGCTTCATTAACTCTCTTCTTATTTCCCGCTAACATATTTTATCACTTTATTCTGAAAACGCGAACAAGATATTCTTTTGCTCTTAGCTCCCCTTGCTCCATCCATTGGCTCTTTGAGTTGCCTACCATTCTCTCTCTACTAGGGACGGGAGCCATACTAAGATAATATTTATCCCTTTCAGGCTTCCAATGCTCATCTTTGTAGTACTCATATCTAGCTGTACTAATTTAGAGTACACCATCTGGGTGTCTCACAAGGAGATCTATTAGCATATTTGCACTATCCTTTGGAAGTGTCAACTAACGCAAACAATCCATTCACCATTTTGGGTTACTCTAACCGCAGTCGGATCCTGATATCCCGTTCTTCTCTTATACTACTTTTGTTAACTTCTATAGGACATAAATCATATGGGTGTGTCCATTTGTACAAACCTTTGTTATTGTTGAATGTAACTCAAAAGACTTATATTCTTCTGCCTGAATTTGTAAATACTGATAATCTTCATTAACTGGGCACCTCGTACCCTTCATAATATTGCTTCTTTTACTTGTTGAAACTTGTATCTGTCTTCTGAATCTCTCCTTGCCTTTCACCATAAGGGTGGATAGATATTCTTGCCTTAAGTCTCCTTATCAAGAGGATTACATGTCTTAGTACAAACATGATCTACTGAATACCTTACATTAACTCATAATAAACATCATGAAAAATCGAGTTCCTCTGAATCAACTCTTCCATAGCCACATGCAATCTCTTACCAATTGTCTTTATAGATGTAGGCATCATTGTATGATGAATAAGATAGAGTTTAGGAAATTGAGATCTTATAACTGAGCTCTATCATACGATCTAGAGCAAGAAGAAAGAGTGACAATCCTAAATGCCATGTAGCCTTCTACTTATAAGTGTGGTGCACGACACACCCATAAACAAGACTCTACTAGACACGACTTGTATATTCCCTAGGACAGAACTACTTTGATACCACTTTTGTCACGCCCCGAACCTGGGGGGGCCAAGACCGACACCCGGTGCCTCACCTATCCTTGCGTACCAACTTGCGACTAAGGGACTCTGAACATATAATGTCATACTTTTGTCATGGGCCACATTTCAAGACAATTTGCAAACACTGACTAACATCAATATAAAGTTGGGCCGACAAGGCCTTCATAACTACTACAGCTGCCAAATCAATCAAAATATACATACAAGACCTACAAGCCCAACATACTACACTAACTGATAGGATATGTCTACAAGCCTCTACTGATGGATATACGGTGATCGGAATAGGGCCCCGACCTACTCATAACATATATACTTATGTACACAAGATGAACATAAAGCTCTAGACCCAGCAACTCCGAAAGTCATGGAGCTTACCGATCAAGCTGAACTCGGGCAACACCTAATGAGGAGGTCTACCTGTCTGTTTGTCTGAACCTGCATGCATGAAATGCAGCGCCCCTAGAAAAGGGACGTCAGTATGAAATAATATATCCAGTATGTAAGACAATATACTGAAATCTGAAACTGAACTGATAATATAATAACTGAAAGTAACTGTGAGTCAAAGATAACCTGAAGATATGCTTACCTGCTGATACTGACTCAGCTCTCTCAATATAGTAAGTAAAATAGTTGTCCGACCCTATAAGGCTCGGTATATATATATATCTGCTCTACCGTAGTAGGCTCGCTCATAGGAGCTCGGCCATACTAGGCTCTGTATCTCGGCCAATTAGGCTCACTCATAGGCGCTCAGCCACACTAGGCTCGGTATATAACTTACCATCTTATCAGAGTTTTCCCAATAGGGGCCTGCCCATCGATTATAGCTCGATGGTAATGAAAATAATGTAATACTGTATATATAAGCTCTTTGCTCTCTTGACTGGAGCAAGACAATACTCAATTGAATATGAAGTCCCGATAAGGGAGAATACTATAATTTAGGATACTAGGATAATGTATATAAATTCGGTAGTATGAACTTCTCTTTATGCCTCGTTATCAAACATATGTAATTACGAGATCATGTCAAAATGGTTTAGCCTTAACATGCCTGTGCCAATTCTCTTGAAAATCTCTCCAACACGCGTTGATTGCGATAAAACATGTAACGGCGGATCAAAGTAGGGGAAATCCGTATGATATTCTTTGAGAAAGATTGCAACGTACTCCCTTAGAATCAAAAAAATCCCGTTGCCATAACATTATGTAGTCTCATATGATTTTTGTAGCAAACATTCACGGTGCTAACAAATCAATTCTTATATGAACTTGATAAAGCCTCCTTTATTACTTTGTAGAGTACAAAATGAACTTTTGAGAGCTTTTTAAGTCTGTATGTGTGGTCCCCAAACTTTTGATGACTAAGCCACACATCCCTTTAATTGGGACACCTTGCCATATGATTCAAGAGTCATTAAATTTCCAAGCATTGTTGCCACATTAATGGAGTTCAAGCTTTATCCAAAATAATTATTAATTAACCACTAATCTCTTGGTTAACTTGATAATCTCCCACTATCGACTAATTAACCAATTACCCACATAATTAAGAATTATCTCAAATTACTCAGAATACTACTCACTTTTAACACACTTTATACATCTTTACTATTATGGTTATGTGGTACCTTGTATGGCACTAGTACACAAATATGGGGTATTATAGCTTGGACCGTATTTTATCCAAATTGCCAAACTTGGATGAAACTTATTTTCTTCGTTTTGTTTACCCTCTCTCTTTCACGAATTTACTCATCACTTGTTTGAAATAGCATAATTCTTGTAATCTCAAAATAATCTCATTCCCGAACTTACATCGATTAACTTACGACAAAACTTTAACATACGAAAATGCGGGGTGTAACATCTCCTTTCCGAGCTTTCATCAATTTACTTATGGCGTACTTTCACGTACGAAAACACGGGGTGTAACAGAAATTCATCACCATTCCACTTTTAATCTCTTCTTCTATTCTTTCTCCTAGCTTGATGATGGGGAATTTGTGATTCTCAATAACCATCAACCTTTCATAGTACTACGGGTCTTTAGCTCGGACGAAGAACTTATTTATTTTTTCTTCTTCAAGCCCTAGTCTCACCTTTGTAGCCTCAGATCTCCATCGGGTAGCATATTCACAGAAGGTTTCTGTTGGTTTCTTTTTGAGGTTATGAATGTAGAAAACATCTGGTGCGTTCTATGTATTGAACTTGAATCTGCCCATAAAATCCAATGTCATGACTACCCAGCTCACCCATTTCTTCAGATTTGACTGATGTACCAGGACAGTGCATCTCCTATGAGGCTTTTTATGAACAGCTTCATGCGGATTTGTTCATTTTTTCCCACTCCTACAAGCTTGTCACAATATGTCCTCAGGTGCACTTTTGGATCACTGGTTCATCGAATATTTCAAATTTGGGAGGTTTGTACCCCTCCGGAAGCTCTACATCTGACTGAATGCACAAGTCTTCATAATTCAAACCTTCAACTCCTTTACCACATTCGACATTCTGAACTCTTCCAGAGAGCTTCTTGAGTTCTTCCGCCATATTCTTTATTAGCAGGTCCTTCTCGATCGACTCGGGTATGTATAAGGTTTGTTGTGGGGTGTGGGTAAGGTCTTCGCGTATATTGGGTTGCTTTGGTGGACTCCGGGGATCTGGGCATAAGGGTGATCATTTGTTGAGTTTTGAAGGTCAGGAGTAGGTTATGGTATATTCTGGGGAGTATGATAGGTGGTAGTCTGCGGGTATTGGGTTGGGTGGTGATGATGTTGTTGCGGAGTTGGTACTGGAGGAGGAGTAAGGTTTTGGGGAGGTGTAGGGTAATGGTGTGGTGCAGGAGGGTTTGGCGGCGGGTTTTGGTTTTGTGGGTTTTGTGGTGGTACTTGGTTCTGGGTGTTTGGATTTTGTTGGTTAATATCAGGGAAATTTAGAGTGAGAGAGAGGTTTGTCAAGTTCCGAACCTGCTCAAGTTCTCCTTGTAGCTCCAAAATCTTTTGTTCCAGTCGCAAGACCAGTTCATTCTGTGCCGGGATGCTCTGACCATTAGAAGTTTTGACATCTTCTGCTATGTTGGCGTTATCCTTTGTGATACCACTCAAATTTTCCATTTTCCTTTTCCCTTTGCTTTTATCTTTAGGATCAGTTGGAGGAGGAGGAGGAGGTGGTGGAGGACCTTTGGGTCTAGTGTGATATGCTGACGATGCCACTATGCATGAACCAACCTTGGGGAACGAGAATAATCAAGAAAAAGAAAAGAAAAAGATAACCATGTCAGTAAAGGGTATTGAAAGAATTCTTGCAATATTAAACATTCTTTGTAAAATCATGTAATATATCCACGTCCTAAATTTGGGGACCTCGTTGTGCCCGAGGTAAGCCTAAGCGACATATAGACTTGGAGAAAAATTGATGCCAATAATTGCGTCATTTAATTAATTCAAACATGAATCAAACCCTTAATAAATTGACAATAAAAATAAAGTTACTCATGGCACTTTGCCTTATTACAATCGAGATCTAAACTAAGCTAGAAAACAATGAAAAAAACATCATGTCCTAATTTACTTGGTCCCAGAAAGACTTTTTCCATGCTTGGCTCTTTTGACTCCATCAATCAAGTTCCCTAGGTCGCGCGTATCCAATAATAAGTAATCCCTTGCTAGATGCCCTCCTTCATTGCCATCTTCGTTCTGACAATCTGCAAGCCTCTTTCTCATCTTCCCTTCGAGCTCCATCAATCCGTGTTCTAGATATTCTAACCTTTCTATTGCATTAGTAGTGATCCCCTTCCATTCATTTATAGCCTCAATGTCTATTTTATTTTGTTCCAGGTGCCTAGCTTCCGACTCAAAAACCCTTTTGCAAAGTCTTCTATACTTGACATGTGCCTCAGCAGCATCATCAATGATCCTATTTTCCAAATTGACCCCTGTCTTGACGTCTCCCGCTATATCATCTACCAACCATTATGGATATAAATACACGTGACCAGCATGGTACCTGTCTGGATCGATAGTTTCTTTCTCCATAATGACTTTCTGGTTCCACACATGTTGTGCTTCGAATTTGAAAGGAATGATGTCCCCTTTGAAGTCTTCCTTGTACTGGACCATGTTGGAAACTCGAGGTATGACTTACTTTCTTCCTGCCTGTCTCATTAGCCTTATAGGAGCATAGGGATAAATGCCTCACAACTTGATCAACATCAAAGGAGTAGTATCCCTTGACCTGATGATAAACTTACTGCTAGAAAATCACTCAAACATCCAATGTATCTTTCGTATGTCAAATTGCTGAAGAAACGGACCCAACGTATAGCGCTTCCGGGTCGTGCGAACCTATCTGGGATGAATGTAATTTTCTTTGGATGGTGGTAAGCTATGTAGTCATTCAATGTCCTTCGCAGAAGCTTTTGACGATATTCTCCCCTCCGAAAGTGTTCCAATAACCAGACATGCAATAACAAATTACAACCTTTGAAATGTTTGAACCCTTGCTTGCACCGATCTAGAGAGTGGCACTGTTCGGCTAGGATCATAGGGATGATGGTGTAGGTTTGCCCCACGATACCTTCCATTAAAGTTCTTGCAACCATAGCTAAATGAGTGTGGATCCTTCCCCCTTTCATTGAAAATATCAACAATCCCAATAAGCATATGATGAACACATAAACTCGGAGATGCGTCCAAACTAATGAAGTAATGGCGAGTTTATCATGATGAAGGCAATATGATTTACTGTTCCCGTAACGCTCATAAAGAAATTCAAATGGGATATATGATTTCTTTAATCAAAGCAACTCATTATTTTTCTTGAAACCTAGCATCTTTAGAAAACTGCGAGGGGTGCGATTATCTGGTACTAGTAATCCTGGACTATCCCATGGTAGCTTAGCAAAACCTCCTATCTCTTCTAAAAGAGAAGTCATTTCTATGTCCCCAAATAGGAAGACCTCTCTTTTCTCATACCAGAACATGGTAGCAGCCTCGATCAAAGCTCTATTCGGTTGGATATTGAGCAAAGATGGCAGGTTGCTAAGTACTCTTCTCACATGATTCTTATCGCAAGGTGCAAGGTATTTCCACCAGTCAAGTAGCAGAGATGGGATGTTTTAGACCATACCAAATGTGGGGACTTCGTGCTTCATTTTTTGCAAACAAATAAAGGTTAGCCCTTTCCCCCTCCAGATTCGACCATTTACATAATAACTATCAACATACTGGCATATTTTCTCCAAGTAATGCACATAACATGATGATGCCCATTGGGATTATGGAAATCCGGTGGGGCTTTGGACAAGGCTTATCTTAGCAGGCTATTACGTTAACAACGTTTTAACCTGTACTAGGTTTAACATGATGCATGTACATTTGATATAGTAAGGTTTCTAGAAAGGTATAGACATGTACTCTCAAGTGGACAACTTGAGAGGGAAAGTCACGGGACCATCGACTGCACCACTGATCGACTAGTCTACCGTAAATAAGCCTTTCCAATTTATAAAGGATAATTTTGGAATAGCGCGGACACTCATCAAGTGACGCTATGTTGATAATTGGCACGAATGGAGTATGATGTGGAGCATACTTTATGCAGAGATAATAACACGTTGTCAAGTATTTGCATGATAAATAAGTAGAAGCAGTAAGTACAGCAGTAAGGTAAACATAGGAAAGAAAGACAAAAGAAAGAAGTCAGTTTAATCCGTGGAATACATGCAAGAATGTGATAAAGCAGGCAAGGGAGTATGGATGGGAGAGGCATGATATAGCAGTCTTACACAAAATTAAGAGCAACAAAAAGCATTCATTTGCAAATAGAGGTGAACGGGGAAGGGATGTGCATGTCATACTAGATTTAGACGAATAAGGGTGAATAGGGAAAAGGGTGTGCATGTAATAGCAAATTTAAAAAAATAAAGGTGGAGAAGGGAAGGGATGTGCATGTCATAACAAAGAAAATAATCCACATAAGCCAGTTCACTATGGTAAGAGACTAAGTATATCCCTAGTAGAGTCGCCATGTTGTCGCGCCCTTTTTTCTCGCAAAATCGGATTTCGACATGTGATAACTCATTTAAATGGGTATTAAAAGAGAAGAGTCGCCACCTAACAACTTTTAAGGTGTGTTAGGGCACCTATTTGCGGATAACTCTATTTGACTAGTCAACGCCACCAAAGATCGGGTAAGGGCTCAAATTACCTAAAAGAGAAGGTGTTAGGCATTCTTCGACGTCCACAACTATGGGTTCCGGTCGAACATTAAACTATGTGGATTATAATTAGGCAAGACGATCAAATCAATGCAAAAGAAAAAGGGCAAGGAATTGTATTATGACACAAGAAGAATTGATACAAATCTACAAGGGCATAACTAGAACAGTCTTTACTAGAGGACTAAATATATAAAGAAAAGAGGGGGTCCTAAGTTTTTTTGCCTAAAGGATCACCCCGTGCAACATAAATGATACTTCACAACTTCCTTGAGATTGGGAGTTGCTCATATTATTCAGCGGGCACAAACTATCATCTCCTGCTACCCAATTACTATGTTAAAGTTGTTTATCTAAAGGCGCTCTAATTCAATTATAAGTAGTACCCTATGCGTGCACTACTCGTCCCATGTCTATGGTCCAGGAGGCATTGGACCTCTATTTGGGTGATTCTATACTTTACTTAGGCAGCTCAAAATGATAAAACTAAGCGACATTCAAAACAAATAGGACTGCACTTAAGGACAGTTAAAGGCTCAAGTTAGCCTCCGCAATTAGACAACAAATGCACACAATAGATTTCTGTGTTAGGCATTAGACAATTTCAGAACTAAGGCAAATTGAAGTCATTAAGCTATATAGACATGGTTTCTATATGATCTGCTTTCCAACGTTCATGCAGTTTCAGATGTAAGGAGACACTTTAAACCTATAGACATGATCTCTAAGTGATCTATGCAATAAGGGGGAGTGAAAGCCATTGGGAACGCTTAGAATTACTTGTGTTTGATCCTATTGGCATGCTTTCTAAGAGAGTGACAATATGTTATAGCTAGTGTTCTACTAGTTGGCAGTTGAAAAATGATTTTATTACACTTCGTCCCTATAGTCATGTTTCTAGGCAAGCGATGGCTATAACATTAGCTGGTGAATCATCTAAGAACCTATGGACATGATATCTAGACGAGGACCAGTAGAACATAAGCTAGTATGACCATATAGGGATGGTATCTAATGAACATGTTGCAGTTATGCAAATTAAAGGGGGCAGTTATTGGTATTTGTTTCCTATAGGCATGATGACAAGTGACACATAGCAGTAGACAGGGGAATAAATAGAGCACTTAAGCTCATATTTTGATAATAAACAAGTTGTGTGAGTATGTGATTTCCCTAATGGCATAATTTCTACTAGTGTACGTGAGAATTTGAATAGCACATACGACAGGTTGGAAAAAATAACAAGTAAATCATACGAACCCTATAGCATGTTTTCTACCCCTTCATGCAAACATTGGAATATACATATTTCCCCAATTTCAATAGCACCTCAATTATTTATTACAAGATTATTACAGGCCAGATGAGAAATATATGCAAGCAAAAAGAATTAACAAAACTCAAAGGACAGGTTGATATCACAAGTTCAAACACTTAGCATATTGGGCAGAGAACATTTTATTGGAATCATGTCTTATGGGATTACAAGATTATCATACAAAGGTACACTATGCCAATAGAGCACTAACTTAAGGGGTTTAAAACCTAAGGGTCCAAATTATGTTGAACACCAGAAAGTAGACAATACAACTTATATCAATAAGTCAAAACAATGTCGAACACTATAAGGAAGCATAAGTTAAGATAGCTACACTAAAGGTCCCAAATAATCACAAAGAAATACAAAATTAAGCAAACCAAAGACATAATGAGTGACATAAATAGTTATGGGAACATTTCATAGCTAGAGTGAAGGACTTAACATAGATTAGGACACATTATAGATACGAGTCAGTCACTATAGGAACCCAGGACAAAGTAGGGAAAAAAACTATAACGACCCGATCGGTCATCTTGAGCTCTAGCGCGTCGTTCAGCAGTTTGAGGTCATGAGAAGCTCCATTTCAAGTATTATGACTTGTAGGTGTGGTCGGAATTGAATTTCGAGAAGTTTAGAGTCAATTTAGAAAGAAAAGTCTCATTTTAGAAGCCTTAAGTTGGAGAAATCAACTAAGATTGGAATTTTGAGTAAATGACCTTGGAATCAGGATTTGAAGGTTCCTGCAGGTTCGTATAATGATTTCAGACTTGGACGTATGTCCGGATCGGGCTTTGGATAACCCGGGAGCGTTTCGGTATATTATGGAAGTCAGCATTTTTGACGAATTTTCCTAAGTTTGGCTTGAAGCGCATTTCAGTGGTATTGATGTCCTTTGGCATTTAGATCCTAGGAATAGCTTTGTATTGTGATTCTGGAGTTGGGAGCGCAATCGGGAGTAAATTCGTATGTCCGTAGGTTATTTTGAAGTCATTTGGCTAAAGATAGAAATTTGAAAGTTTTTGAGAAATCCGACCAGAAGTGAAAATTTTGATATCGGGGTCGGAATGCAATTCCGGAAGTTGGAACAGGTCCGTAGTATCATTTATGACTTTCTTGCAAAACTTGGTGTCATTCTGAGTAGTATAGGTTGGTTCGGCGCATTGAAAGCGAATTCTAGAACTTTAAGTTCAAAGTTTGATTCAATTTGGTTTCGGAGTCGAATTCTTAGTTTCGTTGTTGTTTTTCACATTCTGAAAATTTGAGCAAGTCCGTATCATGAATACAGACTTGCCAGTGCCTTTGAACGGGGTCCCGAGGGGCTCGGGTGAGTTTCAGACCCCTCGGAGCTAATTTCAAAACACCAGATTTTCACTGATTGGTTTCCTTCAGTGCGATCGCGGGTGCACTAATGCGATCGCATAGAAGGAGTTGGCTGGGTGTGGGGAAATTCCCTGTGCGATCGCATGGGGTGATCTGTGGCTTGGCCCAGTTTTGTTCTCCGCGGTCGCACCCTCTCCCCCGCAATCGCACAGGCCTGGCCCAGTTGCTCTCTGCGATCGCACGTGCCCCTCTGGGGTCGCACAGTAGGCCTTCAGGGACCTTGACCGGTTGACTTCTGCGATCGCACACAAGGGGGTAGCTGGGTAGTGTTAGTTTTAAACGGGACTTTGTCCCATTTTGGCCATTTTTCTTCACTTGGGGCGATTTTGGGAACTTTTAAAGAGGAGATTTCACCTAGCAACTGAGAGGTAAGTGATTCCTACTATAATTTAAGTTGAATACTTGGATTTTTAGGTAGATTAACACACTAATTAGTGGAAAATCATGAGTTAGGGTAAAAAACATAGGTTTTATATAAATTGGGAGAATTACCAAGGAATTTTCCATGTAATCACACCAAAACTATATATTAATGATCCTTAGGCTATGGGTAATTGATTCCTTCGAAAATTTTTGGAATTCGAGCATGTGGCCCCGGGTGCATTTTAGGATTTTTCAAAGTAAGGTGAAATGACTAAGTAAATAGGAGAATTCCATGCTTTTGAATATAATTTGATATATTTACGTAACGTTTGATTAGTTTCTAGTCCTTGGGAGACGAGTTTGTAGTTTCGGGCGCGTTCTTGGTCCGGGAAGTAGATTCGACACGAGGTAAGTCTCCTTTCTAATTTTGTGAGGGGGAATTGTCTCCCTAGGTGAACTAATTAAGTATGTGCTACTATCTGCGGGGGCTACGTACACATGGGGTGATGGGAGTCCGTGCGTAGCTACTATTATGCCATGTCCGGGTAGTCTAGGACCCACTAGCATGCCTTACCTGTTGTACCTGTGATCTTGCCTGTAATATCATACTGCTAATATAATCGAAATAGTAATTGAATAACTAAAGAATACTAGAGTTCATTTTCTTAATCATCTAGAAAGAGAATTGATTTCCTCCGTGGGCAATTGTACTCCGGATAAGTTTATATTATTAAAAATTATCAAACTTGGCAAATGAATTTCGAGAAAGGATTTAAATATTATTTTGTGATTTTTAAAAGAAAAATCTGACATTTACTTGAGTATTTGTTTTTCCGACGTAGTCGGGGTNGCATGTGACCGCTTCGCAATTTACATTCCGCGAGCGAAGTGTTATTTCCCTCACTCTCATGGGAGCGGGTCGTACGCCACGGCGGATTGAAAAATGCACTTATGGTACGGGCCGTTCGACCCTCGGCAGTACATAGATATGATTATTTTATTGAAAGATGCACTTATGGTTCGGGCCGTTCGACCCTCGGCAGTGCATAGACATGACTATTTTATTGAAAGTTGCACTTATGGTACGGACCGTTCGACCCACGGCAATGCACAGAGATGATTATTATGATGGCTCAGGCCGGTTGCTATTATCCCGCATGCGCATGCTAAATTGTTAAAATGTTTCTCATGAATTTTGAAGTGACAAGATATTTGGTGGAAAATAAAGAAGTAATTGTTTATTCAAGAAATTTGGGGGAAAATGAGGAAGTAGTAACTGTTTATTTACTTTCAGTATTTATTTGAAT
>ML372048.1:487-63703 GCA_005239525.1 Nicotiana knightiana | reverse complement strand
ACTATGCCTCCTGAGTGGCCTACTGCTGGGAACTAGATATGTATGTCATATTGTAGTTCCTCTGTGAGCTTCTTGTGATCTGCCATCGTTGTTTCTAACAACACTCGCAGGGTTGGTTTGTGCATTTTTACCATCCCCGAGTAGTGACGCCTAAGCTCAGTGCTGTTAGCCCCCCTAACATTCCATATGATGAAGTTCATTAAAGGGTATGGGTTACAGGAGGGGGGAGGGGGTTTCTCGTCGATGCCTTGTCCATTCCCTGGGGTGGCATCACATCTCTTCCCCTGTTCTGCGCCGGCGGGGATCTCATCACTGTGGTTAGCATTAACAGAAGCTTTAGTACACCTTGACTTTGGTGGGAGGATAGATTTAGGCCACATCTCGCTAGAGTCTTTGGACATAGGAGAATCAAGCTCTCGTTGTGGTCCACACTGAACTCTATTGCTCGCACTGCCTCTAGCCTTAGAGAGTCTGTTCTCGATGGGCTATACTGTGGCAGCCCCTCCTTTGCCATAGGAGTGTCGTGGCTCTTGAGGATGTCCAAGTCTTTTGAGATTTCCTTTGGGATGTTCTCCATTGGAGGTGGGCTCTGTTTCTCCTGCGTTGAAGATGAAAGGTCTTGTTGTGTCCAAGGTTGAAAGATCTTGAACTGAGGGGTCGCAAATGGGTCCGTTTCTACCGTATCCGGGAAGAAGGGAATTGAGTTCAAGATCTTCTGCATCATATTGTGAACTGAGGGTGGGTCGGTGGTTTGCTGCATGGGGTTGAGGTTGCTTTGGAGCATCATCAACTGCCAAAGTTCGGATCCAAACATTGGCAAACCCCTGTTTAGGGCCTCTGCAGTTACTTTGGCTAAATGAGCCGTGTTTTGGACAATGAGGGATATGGGCTAGTCTCCCAACTGAAAACTGTAGCACAGTGCCTGGCCTTGGAGTTCTATCTCCAACCAGGACGCCGGCGCATTGTGATGACCCAAAAGGTCATCCCTTATTTTATAAGTCAAAACGGTGTTCCGAGGCCTTGAAAACCTCTTTTTATCTCACCTCGTTTTGTGTGCGCAGCCCCGGCATATAGCTGGGAAGCTTTTATATGAAAAACTGAGAAAATGCTAATTTTTGCCTTTAAAATTTGATTTAAGTTGACTTCGGTCAACATTTTGGAAAAACGAACCTAGACCCGTGATTTGACGGTCCCGGAGGGTCCTTCGAAAAATATGGGACTTAGGCGTATGCCTCGAATCGAATTCCGAGGTCCCAAGCCCGAAAAAAGAATTTTTGAAAGAAATTGTTTTTCTGAAAATATAAGAGTTTTCGGAGATTTGATTATATTTGAAATTAATGGTATCCGGCCCGTATTTTGGTTCTGGATCCCGGTACAGGTTCAATATGATATTTAAGATGTGTCTGTAAAATTTGGCAAGAAACGGAGGTCGTTTGACGTGATTCAGACCCGTAGTTATGAAGTTTGATACTTTGAAAGTTTTGAGATTTTTCTTTGATTTCTATGCTAAATTCGTTACTTAAGATGTTATTTGGGCGATTTGATCGCATGAGTAAGTCTGTAAGATGTTTTTGAGGTGGTGTACATGTTTGGTTTGGAGCCCCGAGGGCTCAGGTGAGTTTCGGATAGGTGTCAGAATGGTTTGGACTTGGTAAAATCTGATGTTTTTGCTGTTTGCTGGTGTCTGGGTTTTTACCCTATGCGAACGTATGGAAACCCACGCGAACGCAATGAGAAACGGGGAAAGGCCTAGGATAACTCTATGCGAACGCATAGACTGGCTCGTGAACGCAAAGCTGGGCAAGGGAAACCTTGTGCGAACACGGCTAGTCCAGTGCGAACGCACAACTTAGGAGGGGAGCTGGGGGTTGGGGCCGTTACACTGTGCGAACACGTCCCTTTTGACGCGAACGCGAAGGGCAGGGGAGGGGAAGACTATGAGAACGCACAGGCTTGGTCGCGAATGCATAGCACATTTGCCCAGTCTTTTAAAAAACAGTAACAAAAACGGGATTCTTCAAAATTTTCATAATTCTTCCACTAAAACTCGAACTTGGGCGATTTTTGAAGAGGGATTTCACCACAAAACCACAGGTATGTGTTCTTAGACTCATTTTCTTCAATTTCTATTAACACCCATTAGATTTCTAGGCCTAAATCTTGTTCTTTAAGGGTAGAAATTAGGGATTTTAGGATAATTAGGGATTTTTACAATTTTGGGAATTTAGACCTCGATTTGGGGTCGGATTCCAAGCGGGCCCGGGGTCGATTTTCGACTTTTTGGAAAAAATGACAGAAAACCTATAATTAAGCATTGGGATTGAATTATTTAGCATTTGTTGATGTTATTAAGTTAATTATGTCTAGATACAAGTGATTTGGAGTCAAATTCAAAAAGGAAAGCGGTAATCGAGGCTTGAGTTTGGTCGTGGAATTCGAGGTAAGTGTTTGGACTAACTTTAGCTTGAGAGAATATGTGTTGTGTCCTATTTTCTATGTGTTAGTATCATGTTCAACGTATAGGTGAGGTGACGAGTACCTATACGTTGGTTTCAAGCATACCCGTGAGTCGGATATTATGAATTATGTGGTTTTTCATTGATTATTACTTGAGTTTTACTTTGTGGTTATTCATATTGGTGGAAATTCTTGATATTGATTAGTTTGGAGTATTGGTTTCAGTTGAGGAACTGTATGTGATGTTATGTACTAAGAGATTTGTTATAGTTGTGTCCCTTCCCGGGATGGTATTGATTCTACTGTTGTTCCCTTGCCGGGACGTTATGGTTTTATTATTGTTGTTCCTATTGTTGATTTTCCTTGCTGGTTTGATGTTATTGATATTGTTTGGGTGAGGAAGAGTGTAAAACACGAAGGGTGAAGCCGTGTATGATATTGTGAGAGAGTGTAAAAGCACGAAGGGTGATGCCCTGCCATATTATGATATTAAAAGCACGAAGGGTAGTGCCATGCCATTTATATTGATTTATTGTGAGGATGAGAGTAAAAGCACGAAGGGTGATGCCGTGTGTTTGCATTTACTATTTGGTGAGGATGAGAGTAAAATCACGAAGGGTGATGCCGTGCACTGTTTTCTCTGTGTTGCTATTTCCTGCTGTTTAAGTTGATAGTTGGGTTGTTGCCTTATTTCGTTATTTCCATTATTTGATATTTCTTCCCCAAGAATTGTTCCCCCTTCCTTTGTACTTAGAAGTTTATATCTTGTTGTTATTATTTCATCTGTATGTTAATAAATTGCACAAGTTGATTTGGTTGTCGTGTCCTAGCCTCGTCACTATTTCGCCGAGGTTAGGCTCGACACTTACTCAGTACATGGGGTCGGTTTTACTGATGCTGCGCTCTGCACATCTTTGTTGTGCAGATCCCGGTACAGGACTCTACGAACCTTAGAGCGAGGAGGCTGCCTTCAGTCCACGTGGAGACACCGAGGTAGTCCTGTTGGCGTCCGTAGGCCTTGGCGTCCCCTCCTACTTCTTTTGTAGTCTGTTCTAGTTAATTCAGAAACAGATGTACTTATTTCATTCAGACCATTATATGTATTATTCATAGATAGTCCGTGAGTTTGTGAAACCAAGATTTTGGGTTGGCATCGTGAATTTCGTAACGGCATTTAATTAAGTTATTATACTTTGCTTCATTTTGTACTTTCATTTCTATTGGTTCCGTGTTTCACCTGTTATTGAATAATAATAAAGGAATAAGGTAAATTAAACATTCACGTTGGCTTTCCTAGCGGGTGCAACGTTAGGCGCCATCATGGTCCCGATAGTGGGAAATTCAGGGCGTGACAAGTTGGTATCACAGCATTAGGTTGATTAGGTCTCACAATTCACAGACAAGCTTAGTAGAGTCTGAGGGATTGGTACGGAGACGTCTGTACTTATCCCCCAGAGGCTGGAGAGTTTAGGAATACCTTCACATCTATTCTTCTTAATCGTGCAATTTGAATTCTAAATGCTAACTGAATTTCTATTCTATTCTCTCGCAGATGGCGAGAACACGTGCTTGTTCATCTACCGATCAGCAGCCCGAGCCTCCAATTCCAGCTTTTACGAGGGCCCGAGGACGAGGAAGAGGCAGGGGCAGAGCTCAGCCCAGAGAAGCAGCCCTAGTGGAGGAGCCTCAGGTAGAGTTTGCCGATGAGGTTCCTGCCTAGACAGTTCCGGTTGGACAAGCTCAGGTTCCCCAGGGGTTCATTACCACCCCGGTACTCTAGGATGCTCTGATCCGTCTTGTGGGCCTCATNCTCTCAAGCTGGGGGGGGGGGGGCCAGACTCCCGCTACCCGCACTCTGGAGCAGTTGGCTTCTTAGTTCCAAACTCCAGCACCTCAGACAGCTGGGGTAGTTCATCCAGGTATTGTGGCTCAAGCCGGTGATGGAGCAGCTATATCTGCTGATGCTTTATGGAGATTGGACCGGTTCACCAAGCTGTTTCCTACTACTTTTAGCGGTGCACCTTCATAGGATCCCCAGCACTACTTGGATAGCTGCCATGAGGTTGTACGGAACATAGGGATCATGGAGATCAATGGGGTCAATTTTGCTACCTTCTACCTTTCAGGTCCCGCCAAGACTTGGTGGAGGGATTATTGCTTGACCAGACCAGCTGGATCACCGCCTTTGACTTGGGCTCAATTCTCCGATTTGTTCCTGGAGAAGTTTCTTCCTGTCACCCAGAGAGAGGATTACCGGAGGCAGTTTGAGCATCTCTAGCAGAGTTCTTTGACAGTCACGCAGTATGAGACCAGATTCATCACTTTGGCCCGACATGCTATTATGATACTTCCCACCGATCGAGATAGGGTGAGGAGGTTTATCTAGGGATTATCTCAACCGATTAGACTGAAGATGGCCAGAGAGACAGGTAGTGACATTTCCTTTCAGAATGCGGCCAATGTGGCCAGGCGAGTCGAGATGTTTTTATCGCAGGGAAGTGGTCAGGGGTTTGACAAGAGGCCTCTTCATTTTGGCCGGTTCAATGGTGCCTCATATGGAGGTAGGGATTCTTTTGGTAGAGGCCATCCTCCTAGACTGTTTCAGTCAGCACTTCAGGTTTCTCGCAGTTCTCTAGGTAGTCGTGGTTCCCACATGCCATATTCTAATCAGTTGCCCTACAGTGCACCACCAACTCCTATCAGTGCACCGCCGCTCCATAGTTTCAGAGTGGTTACTCAGGTTGACAGGGACAGTTTCAGGGCTAGCAGTCTCAGCAGCCGAGATCTTGTTATACGTGTGGTGTCCCGGGGCACATTGCTAGATTTTTCCCCCGAGTCTCGAGTGGTTCTCAACACCAGGGTTCTCGTGCTATGATTCCCGCACCAGGTGCTCCATCCCCCCTCAGCCATCTAGGGGTGGAGGTCGAGGTGCTAGAGGTGGAGGTTAGGAAGTTTGAGGTAGAGGCCAGGCTACTAGAGGTAGAGGTCAGCCAGAAGTAGGCCGTCCTAGGGATGTTCAGATTGGTGGGGCCCAGTCCCGATGTTATTCTATCCCAGCCAAACCTGAGGCTGAGGCCTCCGATGCAGTCATCACAAGTATGGTTTCAGTTTGCAGCAGGGATGCTTCGATTTTATTTGATTTGGGGTACACATTTTCCTACGTGTCATCATATTTTTCTCCTTATTTGATTATGCCTCGTGATTCCCTAAGTACTTCTGTATATATGTCTACACCAGTGGGTGATTCTATTATGGTAGATCGTGTCTACCGTTCGTGTGTCGAGGTTATTGGTGGTCCTGAGACCAGTGTAGATCTTCTATTCCTTGATATGGTTGATTTCGATATCATTTTGGGGATGGATTGGTTTCGCCCTATCATGCTATTCTCGACTGTCATGCCAAGACCGTGACCTTAGCATTGCCGAGATTGCCTCGATTGGAGTGGAGGGGAACTCCTGGTCATTCTTCCAGCAGGGTTATCTCATATATGAAGGCTCGGTGTATGGTCGAGAAGGGGTGTTTGGCCTATTTGGCTTATGTTCGTGATTCTAGTGCCGAGGTCCTTTCTATGGAGTCTGTGCCCATTGTCCGTGAGTTTCTATAGGTGTTTCTTGCAGACCTGTCGGGTATGCCACCTGACAGGGATATTGAATTTTGCATTAATTTGGCTCCGGGCACTCATCCCATTTCTATTCCACCATATCGTATGGCCCCGCCAGAGTTGAAGGAGTTGAAAGAACAGTTGCAGGATTTTCATGATAAAGGCTTTATTAGGCCTAGTGTCTCGCCATGGGGTGCACCGGTGTTGTTTGTTAAGAAGAAGGACAGAACGATGAGGATGTGCATAGATTACCGGCAATTGAACAAGGTTACTATCAAGAACAAGTATCCATTGCCAAGGATTGATGACTTGTTTGATCAGCTCCAGGGTGCCAAGGTATTCTCGAAGATTGATTTGAGATCTGGCTACCATTAGTTGAGGATTAGGGCATCCGATGTCCCTAAGACAGCCTTTCGCACTCGATATGGGCATTAAGAGTTCTTAGTGATGTCATTCGGGTTGACAAATGCCCCAACTGCTTTTATGGATTTGATGAACCGAGTGTTCAGGACTTATTTGGATTCATTCATGATTGTCTTAATTGATGATATTTTTATTTACTCCCGCAGCCAAGAGGAGCACGAGCAGCACCTTCGAGTCGTTCTCCAGACTCTGAAGGATAGTCAGTTGTATGCTAAGTTTTTGAAGTGTGAGTTCTGGTTGAGTTCAGTGGAATTCTTGGGTCATGTTGTATCGGCAGAGGGTATTCAAGTGGATCCCAAGAAGATTTCAGCAGTCAAGGATTGGCCTAGACCCACGTCAGCTACAGAGATTCAGAGTTTCTTGGGCTTAGCAGGTTACTATCGTCAGTTTGCTTTACATCTATTGCAGCCCCGATGACCAGGTTGACTCAGAAGGGTGCCCAGTTCAGGTGGTCAGATGAGTGTGAGGCGAGCTTTAAGAAGCTCAAGAAAGCCTTGACCACGGCACCAGTGTTGGTTTTGCCTACAGGTTCAGGGCCATATATTGTGTATTGTGATGCTTCTCGGGTTGGACTTTGTGCAGTGTTGATGCAGGATGGCAAGGCTATAGCATATGCTTCACGTCAGTTGAAACTCCACGAGAAGAATTATCCAGTTCATGATTTGGACTTAGCAGCCATTGTCCACGCACTGAAGATTTGGAGACATTATTTATATGGCGTGTCATGTGAGGTGTTCACTGATCACAAGAGTTTGCAATATTTTTTCAAGAAGAAAGAGTTGAATTTTAGGCAGAGAAGATGGTTGGAGCTGTTGAAGGACTATGACATCACCATCTTATATCATCCGGGGAAGGCCAATGTAGTGGCCGATGCTTTGAGTAGGAAGTCAGCCAGTATGGGTAGTCTTGCTTATATTCCGGTCGGGGAGAGAACACTTGCCTTGGATGTTCACGCCTTAGCCAATCGATTCATGAGATTGGATGTTTCTGAGACCGGTAGTGTTCTAGCTTATACTTTGGCTCGTTCTTCATTATTTGATCGTATTCGAGGTCGCAGTATGATGATCCTCATTTGTGTGCCCTTAGGGACACGGTGCGGCACGGTGGTGCCAAGAAGGTTTCAGTTGGTGATGATGGAATCTTACGGATGCAGGGCTGTATTTGTGTGCCTAATGTTGATGGACTTCGTGAGTTGATATTGGAGGAGGCCCATAGTTCCCGGTACTCCATTCATCCGGCGCCGCAAAGATGTATCAGGATTTGCGACAGCATTATTGGTTGAGAAGGATGAAGAAGGATATCGTGGCGTATGTAGCTCGGTGCTTGAATTGTCAGCAGGTTAAGTACGAGCACCAGAGATCCGGTGGATTGATGCAGCAGATTAAGATTCCTGAGTGGAAGTGGGAGCGTATCACTATGGATTTCGTAGTTGGACTCCCACGGACTCAGAGGAAGTTCGATGCGGTATGGGTCATTGTGGATAGGCTGACCAAGTCAGTACATTTCATTCCTGTGACAGTTTCATATTCTTCGGAGAGATTGGCAGAGATCTACATCAGGGAGATTGTTCGCCTTCATGGTGTGACCGTGTCCATTATTTCTGACCGAGGTACGTAGTTTACCTCGCATTTCTGGAGAGCAATTCAGCGTGATTTGGGCACACGGGTTGAGTGGAGCATAACATTTCATCCTCAGACGTCCGTCCGAGCGTACTATTCAGATTTTGGAAGATATGCTGCGAGCATGTGTCCTTGACTTTGGAGGTTCTTGGGACCAGTTCTTTCCTTTAGTTGAGTTTGCCTACAACAACAACTATCAGTCGAGCATTTAGATGGCTCCCTATGAGGCGTTATATGGTAGGCGGTGTCAGTCGTCAGTTAGGTGGTTTGAGCCGGGAGAGGCTCGGTTGTTGGGTACGGAGTTAGTGCAAGATTCCTTGGATAAGTTTAAGATCATTTAGGATAGACTTCGTACAACTTAGTCCAGGCAGAAGAGTTATGCCGATTGCAGAGTTCGTGATTTGGCATTCATGGTCTGAGAGCAGGTATTGCTTCGCGTGTCGCCCATGAAAGGCGTGATGAGATTTGGGAAGAAGGGAAAGCTAAGCCCTAGATTCTTTGGTCCGTTTGAGATTCTTGACAGAGTGGGGGAGGTGGCTTACAGACCTGCGTTGCCATCGATTTTATCAGCCGTGCATCCAGTGTTTCATGTATCTATGCTTCAGAAGTATCACGGTGATCCATCCCATGTGTTAGACTTCAGCAGTGTCCAGTTGGACAAGGATTTGACCTATGAGGAGGAGCTGGGAGCCATATTAGACCGACAGATTCATCAGTTGGGATCGAAGAGTTATCCTTCGGTTCGTGTTCAGTGGAGAGGTCAGCCTGCCGAGGCAGCTACCTGGGAGTCCGAGTCCGATATGCGGAGCCGTTATCCCTATCTTTTCCCCGATTCAGGTACTTTTCTATGGCCGTTCGAGGACGAACGTTTGTTTTAGAGGTGGAGAATGTGATGATCCAAAAGGTCATCCCTTTTTTATAAATCAAAACGGTGTTCCGAGGCCTTGAAAACCTCTTTTTATCTCACCTCATTTTGCGTGCGCAGCCCGGGCGTATAGCTGGGAAGCTTTTATATGAAAAATTGAGAAAATGCTAATTTTTGTCTTTAAAATTTGATTTAAGTTGATTTAATTTTTGAGATTTTTCTTTGATTTCTATGCTAAATTCGTAGTTTAAGATGTTATTTTAGCGATTTGATCACACGAGTAAGTCTGTAGGATGTTTTTGAGGTGGTGTACATGTTTGGTTTGGAGCCCCGATGGATCGGGTGAGTTTCGGATGGTGTCGGAGTGGTTTGGACTTAGAAAAATCTAATGTTTTTGCTATTTACTGGTGTCTGGGTTTTTACCTATGCGAACGCGTGGAAACCCATGCGAACGCAATGAGAAACGGGGAAGGGCCTGGGATTACTCTATGCGAATGCATAGACTGGCTCGCGAACGCACAGCTGGGCAAGGGCAACCCTGTGCAAATGCGGCTAGTCCAGTGCGAACGCACAACTTAGGAGGGTAGCTGGGGGTTGGGGCCATTACACAGTGCGAACGCGTTCATTTGACGCGAACGCGAAGGGAAGGGGATGGGAGGGGAAGCCTAATCGTACGCACAAGCTTGGTCGCGAACGCATAGCACATTTGCCCAGTCTTTTAAATACAATAACAAAAACGGGATTCTTCAAAATTTCATAACTCTTCAACTAAAACTCGGACTTGGGGGATTTTTGAAGAGAGATTTCACCACAAAACCATAGGTATGTGTTCTTAGACTTTTTCTTCAATTTCTATTAACACCCATTAGATTTCTAGGCCTAAATCTTATTCTTTAAGGGTAGAAATTAGGGATTTTAGGATAATTAGGAATTTTACAATTTTGGGAATTTAGACCTCGATTTGGGGTCGAATTTCGAAACTAATTACATATTCGAGCTCCTGGGTGAATGGGTGATCGGTTTTTGGTCCGAACCTTGTGTTTTGACCAAGCAGGCCCGGGGTCAATTTTTGACTTTTTGGAAAAAATGATAAAAAACCTATAATTAAGCACTGGGATTGAATTATTTAGCATTTATTGATGTTATTAAGTTAATTATGTCTAGATACAAGTGATTTTGAGTCAAATTCAAAAGGGAAAGCGGTAATCGAGGCTAGAGTTTGGTCGTGGAATTCGAGGTAAGTGGTTGGCCTAACTTTAACTTGA
Organism: Nicotiana knightiana; assembly: GCA_005239525.1. NCBI lineage: Eukaryota > Viridiplantae > Streptophyta > Magnoliopsida > Solanales > Solanaceae > Nicotiana > Nicotiana knightiana. The sequence continues at coordinate 53,473 of ML372048.1, read as the reverse complement.
GGGAATAGGCGTTGTGTCCTATTTGCTATGTGTTAGTATCATGTTCAACATATAGGTGAGGTGATGAGTACCTATACGTTGGTGTCAAGCATGCCCGTGAGTCGGATATTATGAATTATGTAGTTTTTCATTGATTATTACTTGAGTTTCACTTTGTGGTTATTCATATTGGTGGAAATTATTGATATTGTTTAGTGTGGAGTATTGATTTCAGTTGAGTAACTCTATGTGAAGTTATGTACTAAGTGAGATTGGTTATAGTTGTGTCCCTTGCCGGGATGGTATTGATTCTACTATTGTTCCCTTGTCGGGACGTTATGATTTTATTATTGTTGTTCCTGTTGTTGATTTTCCTTGCCGGTTTGCTGTTATTGATATTGTTTGGGTGAGGAAGAGTGTAAAGAACGAAGGGTGATGCCGTGTATGATATTGTGAGAGAGTGTAAAAGCATGAAGGGTGATGCCGTGCCATATTATGATATTAAAAGCACGAAGGGTGTTGCCGTGCCATTTTTATTGATTTATTGTGAGGATGAGAGTAAAGGCATGAAGGGTGATGCCATGCGTTTGCATTTACTATTTGGTGAGGATGAGAGTAAAAGCACGAAGGGTGATGCCGTGCACTGTTTTCTCTGTGTTGCTATTTCCTGTTGTTTAAGTTGATAGTTGGGTTGTTGCCTTATTTCGTTATTTCCATTATTTGATACTTCTTCCCCCAGCATGTTCCCCTTTCCTTTGTACTTAGCTGTTTATTTCTTGTTGTTATTATTTCCTTCACATGTTATTAAATTGCACAGGTTGATTTGGTTGTCGTGTCCTAGTCTCGTCACTACTTCCCCGAGGTTAGGCTCGACACTTACTCAGTACATGGGGTAGGTTGTAATGATGCTACACTCTGCACATCTTTGTTGTGCAGATCTCGGTACAGGACTCTACGAACCTTAGAGCGAGGAGGCTGCCTTCAGTCCACGTGGAGACACCGAGGTAGTCCTGTTGGCGTCCGCAGGCCTTGGCGTCCCCTCTTACTTCTTTTGTAGTCTGTGTTAGTTAATTCAGAAACAGATGTACTTATTTCATTCAGACCATTATATGTATTATTCATAGATAGTCCGTGAGTTTGTGAAACCAAGATTTTGGGTTGGCATCGTGAATTTCGTAACGGCATTTAATTAAGTTATTATACTTTTCTTCATTTTGTACTTTCATTTCTATTGGTTCCGTGTTTCACATGTTATTGAATAATAATAAAGGAATAAGGTAAATTAAACACTCACGATGGCTTGCCTAGCGGGTTCAGCGTTGGGCGCCCTCACGGTCCCGAGGGTGGTAAATTTGGGTCGTGACACGCATGATCTGGTGGTGGTGTAACGGAAGTGAGGATGACAGGAGGGTTGGGAGGGGATTCCATTTTTGGGTTTTCTTTGTCTGCATTTTTTTGGGTTATTAATAAATGGTGGGTTATTGGAGTAATCAACCGTTTCTGGTGTTCTTGGAGGTAGATCGCCTCTCATGGTATATGCTTCGGTATCTGCATCTAATACACAGATAGTTGGGTTATGAGAAATATGGTTGAGTTTATTGCTGGTGCCAAATCAATTGCCATTTTTTGATTTTTGAGATCTTGCTCTGTGGTTTCTATGGAGTGAATTTGCACAGAGTGTGTTTGTAAGGGTGGTGCAGCGTAGTAGGGATCATTATTGTTAAATACTAGGGAGTTAATGGATGCGATTTGGAGTGGGTCTCCGTCTGCTGGGTTGTCAGACACCCTTTTGGGCCCTTTGGGCTAGTTGACTTTGGGTTTGTGAGTGAGCCAGAGTGGGATTGCTTTAGTGGGGGGGGGGAATCAGCTGGCATTTGGGTGGGCCTGTTTGGTTTTGGATTTATGGAGTAGGTCCCTGCTCCACGCAGGGGCTTTTTCCTAGTTCTTCTGGGTTGTCAGACACCCTTCTGGGCCCTTTGGGCTAGTTGACTTTGGGTTTGTGAGTGAGCCAGAGTGGGATTGCTTTGGTGGGAGGGGGGGGGGGAGAATCAGCTGGCATTTGGGTGGGCCTGTTTGGTTTTGGATTTGTGGAGCAGGTCCCTGCTCCACGCAGGGGCTTTTTCCTGGTTCTTCTGGGCCCGCCTTTCTCTTCATTTTTTTGATGGGCTTGTCCCTTGTGGGCTGTCCATGACCACTTTGATTTTTGGCGATTGGGTATTGTTTTTTGAGCATTGGGCTTGGCTTGAGTCCTACACTGGGTTAGTTTTTGTAGTGTATCTAAAGGTTTGAGTATCATGAAAATTACTATAGATGGCGTCAAACATCCGAACTTGTATGTCGTCCGATTGAGTGGTTACTCTTTTTTTCCTGGTCGGATTGTTTGTTGGGCGTTACTGATTGAGGGGGCTTTGCTTGTGTCTTCTTGGGAAGGAAACAATTTTTCGTTTCTCCTCCTAGTCTGCGTCATCTTTTGAGTTGGAGCAGCTAGGGCTGTCTTGTGAGGGTGTTGATGGGGTTTGTTTTTTTTCTGTGAGTGCATCCTTTAGGATGTGCCCTAATTTAACACATCCTATGCATATGATGTTCCCTCCTTCGTAGACAATCGATTGCTTATGGTCCCCTTGACGGAGGTTGCCACTGGTGATTCCAATGGGATTTGGAAACATATTCTGGCATATCTCCCTCTAAGGGTCGTGGAGGTGCATGTATCAATTTTATGGAGTTTTTCAAGCTTTCTGCCAACTTTTTCTAGGATTTCTTTATCATAGAATTCAGCTGGAAATTGTGGGAGGCAGACCCATATCGTCGAGAGGATAGGGTGACTTCTTGCGGTACGAATTTTGGCTTACATCTTCTAACTGATAGGAAACTTCCTGCAATGAACCAAGGCCCCCCTTAATCAGGTTTTCCTCCTTACCAAATTTGACTATGAAGAAATCCCATCCTAGGTCAATCAAAATTAACTGTTCGGATGGGTTCCATAATACAATACGTCGGCCAAAGAGTTTGATAATGACCTAGTGGCTCCATGGCTCATAAAGTCTGTTCTTATCTTCCGGTGTTAGTAGTATTAGGTCCATTTTCTCTTTGCCTTTGTGTTGGGTTTCTGAGTTACACATCTCAGTTGCAAAATAGTCTGCCTCTTATCAAGAAGCATTTCTTTGTAAGAGTGCATTTTGGGGATGTCTTCCTCCATGTTATTTGGATCCGGTGGTTCCGGTGGTATGTTAGTTGTTTTGGGTGAGTGTTCCATTGTGTTTTTCTAGTGAGAGTTGGGAGCTTCTCTCTTTAACTTATCCGTTCAAGAAAGAATAAATAACACTACTTGCTATCCCACTAATTCATTCTGATTGTAGGGTAAAATACCCCAAAGAGAAGAAGAATTTCCATAGAATAGAAAAAAAGAAAAAAAGATATTCTTTTGGTGCTATGGACTACGTAATCACTCCGCATTTTAGAAATTGACCTTCCCATCTTTCAATGTTTTTCTCTTCTCCATTAGCCAAAAGGGACATTCATGCAAAAGAAGCCAGAATAAAAGAAATTCCTTAATGGAACAGTACGGGAAAAATCGAGGATAGAGTTACTTCCGATTTTCTGTTGTAAAACGAGGGACGGCGTTACTTGTTACTGGCTCACGTGAGATGGAAGGTACCCACATATCAGATCAGGGAAGGACGAACGATACAACGGGTCTCGAGTATGGCCGAACCTGGAAAGAATCAAGCTCGAGTGAGATAAAGAATCAAGGGTAAAGGAAAGACAGTTAAAGGAGACAAAAGGGGAACCGAGATATCCGCCATCAGCTGGATACTACAGTGCGGATCACGCTCGGTATTGGCCATAGATTGTATTTTTGTGGGATAGAAGGAGGGAAAAGATTTTTACCTTATTTAAACTCGTACTAGGGTTAAAACTCCTCTACTATATAAAGAGGAGGACCCCTTTATATTTTGGCACTGTTTGCGCGCATATTAAGGAAATAAAATTTTCTTTGAATCTTTGCTATTATTTTAAGTGTTCTTCAGTAGTTCACTGGTTTATCCGAATCCGAATTCTATCTCGAGGGCTCGATTGTGACCAGTCGTTAGCATTTAAGCTAAATACAAGGCTTAATTACTATATTACTTTGGCTTGATCGTTTTATTTTCATTTCAGTTCAATTATTTATTGTTCTTTGATCATCTGTATTAAATTAAACCACATATCTTTTAAACCGCGTATAAATTTAATTGTTATCCATTTAAAGGAGTAAATAGGAACAAAATTAATATTCGAAAAAATGGTGAACTTTATTATAGAAGATTTCTTCCATTTTTGGAAAAACTAAAGTTTTTCAACAAACCATCGTTTCAGTATTTACACTAACTCAATGATTATAGTAAAAATTACACGGGTAAGTGCTTGAAATTATCCTAAAGGGAAGGTGTTAAGCACCTCTCAGGATCCACAAGTGTGGTTCCCGGCCAAACAACTTTTGTGAATTTGTACGACTTAGCAAACAAACAAATAAAGGCTCAAATAAAAGGGGATTTAAGTCTTAAGCATGTAGATGTTTGAAAATAGTAAAGAAGCTTAGATTTTGAAAGGATTACGATCTAAGCATATAAAGGGTATCCTAGGTTTATAATAATATGGATCACATCAGTACAATACCTGATAATCACTCCTTAAAGAGGGGCTACACGTGGTATTAGCATACCGGTCATCATATCCATATCTTCCCTTCCCTACCCCGCAAAGGTAATTAGAGCGAGTGTTGGTCTCGACCTCTATTGCATGTTGTTACCCGTCCCTTCCTATCAGTCCCGTAGGAATTTAGGACTTCTATCCTATAAGGGAGGTGCTAGGCAGACCCTCAGGTTTAAAGGCAGAACACTAAGCGACAAACAAGAAACATATAGGAGTGCAATTAAGGGGATAAACATACAAACAGGAAAAAGGCTCAAGTGCCTCCACACATAGTACACATAAACAACATGACTCATACATAATTAAAGTCCAGATTCAGGTTTCGATCCTAAGCATGGTATCTAAGTGATAACACAAAGACAGATTTATCGCATAACTCAGAGAGGAAGTCTTAATCAGGCTTGCCTATTGGTTTTAAACATGCTGACAATTGAACACTAATCACAAAGGACAGTTCTGATTTTATTTCTTTAACTGATTTTCTAAGGCTTGCCTAGGTGTAAAATAACATGCATCAGTATTTAGATTAGGTGTTGTTAGGAGAGTATGAATGAAATCCTAAAACATGGTATCTAATGCACAGGTAGGGATGTAGAATGATGCATATGCAGAGTTCTAAGCAGTATTTCTAAATACTCACAGCATTATGCGCGATTTAAGAATATGAAAGAGTACAGTTTGTTAGTGTTATCCTAGGGACAGGATTTCTAAGTGTACATGGCAGCATAGAGCATGATTGTAAAGTACTGGTTATCAACACATTTTTTAACGCAGGATTTTCTAAGTGATATGATAATGAGATGGACATGCTGAAAACAGCGAGTGTAAGTCCTAGGGAACACGATCTCTAATGCATGAAATGAGTCCTAAGCATAGTTTCTATTGCACAAGTAGGAATATAAACCTAATAACATGCTTTCTACCCCTTTTAATAGCTAAAGCATGCATAGTCACCCCTTCCCTTTCCACTATCCATCTCCAAAGAGTTGTTTACAACAATTATTACAGGCCATTTGCATGAATTACATAATTGAATAATGAAAAGAAGAAGTTATACTATAGGGAGCCTACTGATAGGCCCTGAATCTCCAGAATCCGCATTGTCCTTAGTTCACAGCCTTTCATACAAATCCAGGTGTGTCAGAGTTCCCTAAGGATCTCAAGGGATCTCGGGCAGTGCTCACACCCAGATTTCATAACCAAATTGAGTAAGTGCAGTGTGGAATGGCCAGCCTTTGTGTGTCAAATTTCAGAGGGAGCTCAAGGGTCCCAAAGCAATGCTCACACTAAGGGGGGAAAACTTAAAGGGTCTAGGAGTATAGTGAGAGTGCTTGACATAGGTTTGAAAGAGTTGAGTTGGAAAACAGTTTGAAAAATGAGTAGTTTAAAATAAGTTTTGGAGAATAGAAGATTTTGCTTTTAGTGAAAACAGTTTGAAAGAAAGGGATTAGGACAATCAACCACTCAGAACCACATCAGCATGCATAGTACAGGGGAGCAGTCACAAACAGGGAATAAGGGATTGGGGACAAGTAGGCTGCTCATGAAGCAGATTTGCATTCAAGTTAATACTAAGGTATCACAGAACTTTAACAACCACAAAAAAATTTTCATAAATATGTTCAGGCCAGAAACTTAACGGAATCAGATTGAGGGATGCCAAAGAGGAAGTACATAACGAACAGAGTTACACACAGGTCATGGGAAAGGGTTACAACATATGTTCAGAATTACATGTAACTAAGTGACACAAATACATGCTTATAGTGTGCTGGGGATCAGGGGTAAGGCAGAGTCCTAGTGAAACATATAAGAAGGCAGTAAAATATGCTGAAACTAAAGGAACAGGATAATCACATTGGTAAAATAGCAAATTGGCATGCTAATTGCAAGGTAGACAGCAGAACCACAAGTAGAAGCATAATAGAAACAAAAGGAATTACAATATTAAAAGAGGCATGTTGTTTTTGATGCTGTAAACTTAAACTGAAAACATACCAGTTGAATGAAAGAATGAGTGCAAAGTGGAAAGAAATAAAGTGAAGGGAAGTAGAGCAGTAGCAGTAGAGCAATAGAACAGTAGAGCAGTAGTGTGTGTGTAAGAGAGTTTAGAGCAGTGTATTGTTTTTTTTTTGTTAATGAAGAGCAGAGAGTATATATAGTTTGAAAGCAGGTAGCAAATAAGGTAACCAGTAATAGTTCATCATAATTATAGAAATAAACTCTAATTAGAATCCAATCATTATAAGTACTCCCTTTAATTAAGGAGTCAATGTTCAACGGTAACAAACAGTGATAAACAAGGAAAGAAATCAATTGAGAAGCTGATTTTAACATATAAGTAGTAGTAAAAGTATAGAGCATGTGATTAAGACTAAATACAAGGTAAGTGTATAAGACTAATTGACAGCAGGTTTATTCATAGAAATAAGGCAAGAGATAATTCTGGAAATCAACAAGAAAATCCAGGGAATCAATATCAATCAAGGAAATATCACACAAATAAGGAAATACTCAAAGTCAGGCAATCAGTATTACTCAAAGTAAAATATCACAATTTTAGGGAAATACTCGAAAATCAGTAGAGAGTATGATGTGAAAAATCAATAAAGCACTAAACATACTTATTCAGAGATTCAAAATGCTAAAATAGTATCGGTTTGAATAGAGTATCATATACAAACAAAATTCAAAGCCCTAATCATGAAATTAACGATTCATCCCAGAAAATAGAAAGTAATTAAAGGAACCATTTAGACAAGCATGATTTAGGAATAAGCGACAAAGAATCAGAAACCCTAACAGTGATTATCTAGCAAGAAATCACAAGAACACATAGAATATACACGAAAGTACAGTATGCTAGAATAGGTAAGCAATGCTGCAAAATAAACTCGGACTCGCAGATTGAACCCAGAAATTTGGGGCTTTTAAGAACAGAGGAATCGAACAAAGGAAAAGCTCAGATGATGTTTAAACATGGTAAAAATAATAAGATAATGCTAGGAAATTAGGAAAAGAACTATTTTTAAAAAGTATCTCGAAACCCTAGTTTTAAAAAGTGAAAAATCATTTTAGGAAACGAGAAGATTTTTGAAGAATTCATGTAAAAACCTCATAATATACACAGATCTGTTACAGATCTAAAGAAATCGGAAAGTCTAAGGTTAGGGTTCCCAGAGAAAACCCAGAGAAGAAGAAGAAAACCCAAAATCTTACCGGCTTTTAACCAGAGGGTGATAGATCTTACTCGAACGGCCATATATGGCCGGAAAGATGGCATGAGACCGGAGATGGGAGTCGAACCGCCTCTGGTTCACTTGAGAACCCCCAAATGGTGACACAAGTGCGAAGGGGGGAGCCATAAGGCTGGTAGGAGGTGAGACCTCCATGATTTCCAGCGAGGAGGTGGTCGGAGAAGGGAAGAGATAGGTTTAGCAGGTGGAGAATTTTAGAGAGATATGAGAGAGTTGAGAGAGACGACTGAGTGAGAAATGATAGGGGGAAGAATGAACGAAGGGGGGGGGTAGTCATTTAGGGGTTAATTAAGAAAGGGAGAGATCTGGGCCGTTGATTTTAATTAATCAACGGCTCAGATCAAAGAGGTATTGGGCCGGGTGAGATTTGAAGACTGGGATGGGTATTAATTGGGTTAAGAGGTCCGGGTTAATTGGGTAAAAAGTCAAAATTAAAAGTGGCTAAATAATAAATACCCCAAAATAATTAATAAAAATGGTTAAGAATTATAAAAATGGAATTAATTCTAAATATGTGAAATTAAAGTGACTAATTAGTATAGAAATATAAAATGACTGTATCGAGTAGAAAAGGCACAAAATATATAATTAGGCTATAATTGCAAAGTTATTGCAATTATAGCCATAATGCCAATTTAGCTAATTGTGAAATAATTAAATTTTAATAGGATTAAAAAATGATATATTAAGCCAAGGAAGGTTTTGAATTCATTTGTAAAGCAATTTATAATTAATTATTATAAATGAAAATACTAGATGAATTAAAAATAAATTAATAAAAATATGGTAAAATTATAGGAAAATACAATTGATATGAAAGCATGTTTTTTATGAAGGTATATATGCAATTTTAAAATAGTTTGAGGAAAAATTGGGTATCAAAACTGATTACCAGGCACCCGAGCCCCCAGGCAGAGCCACCAGAGGCAGGGACCAGGGCAGAGGACGAGCACGCGGTGCAGCCCGAGCACCGGCTAGAGCAAAGGCAGAGGAGCCCCCACCAGCCACAGTTGGAGGGGCACAGGAGGTCCCTACTATTACTCCAGCCTCCAGGAGACATTGGCTCAGTTCTTGAGTGCCTTCAGTACTCTGTCTCCGGCAGGACTACTTCCGAAAGCTCCAACTACATCCCAGGTCGGGGGAGGGACACAGACTCCCACAGCCCGTACTCCTGAGCAGAGGGTTCATATTGGGCAGGTTCCAGAGTACATTCCTATGCCCCCAGCAGCTCCAGCTCAGCATGAGGCTAGGGTAGCTGTACCTGAGGTAGAGCAGCTCTGACTTGAGAGGTACAAGAAGTACCACCCACCTGAGTTTAGTGGATTAGCTTCAGATGACACTCTGGGTTTTCTTGAGGAGTGTCATCGCATTCTCCGCACTATGGGTATCGTGGAGACGAGTAGGGTTTCTTTCACTGCTTTCCAGCTGAAGGGAGCAGCTTATTAGTGGTGGCGTGCTTTTGAGCTGAGTAGTCCGGATGAGGTAGCCTCACTTACTTGGGCTCAGTTCTCCGAGATGTTTTTACTTGAGTTTGTCCCTCAGAGCTTCAGGGATGCTTGGCGTGTTGAGTTTGAGCATCTACGCCAGGGTACCATGACTGTGTCAGAGTATGCAGTCCGTTACAGTGATTTGGCTCGTCATGCACCAGCTTTGGTTGGCACTGTCAGAGAGAGGGTTCGACGCTTTATTGAGGGACTCCACCCCAGTATTCGGACCAGCATGGCCAGAGAGCTGGAGACAAATATCACTTACCAGCAGGACGTGAGTATTGCCCGGAGGATTGAGAGTATGTTAGCAGGGGACAGGGAGGAGAGAGAAGCCAAGAGGTCTCGAGAGACTGGTCATTTTTCGGGAGTTCGTCCACCAGCTGCACGCTATGGTAGGGGTTTTGTGAGTCGCCCCATTCATTCAGCCCTTGCAGCAGCCAGTGGTATTCCAGCTCCTCCTAGACCTTAGGAGCCTTATTATGCACCACTAGTATCTCATGTGCCTCCTGCTCGAGGTGCTATCACTGGCCAGTCCAGCAGGCCAATTTAGAGTCAGCAGCAGCCGCCACGTCCTCCGAGGGGATGTTTTGGATGTGGTGACCCTCGTCATGTGATCAAAATTTCCCCAGAGCTAGGAGGGGTGCGCAACCTTAGACTTATTAGGTTCCACGTCATCTATCGGGTCCTCCAGCTATTCTTCCAGCCCAGCTGCTACCCCACCTTATCAAACAGCTCGAGGTGGAGGTCGGGGAGGTCGAGGTCACCCTAGAGGGGGAGGCCAGGCCAGATATTATGCTCTCCCAGCCCGCTCAAAGGCCGTTGCTTCAGATTTGGTCATCACATGTATTGTCCCTGTTTGTCATAAGGATGCATCCGTTTTATTTGATCCAAGTTCTATGTACTCATATGTATCTTCTTACTTTGCTTTACATTTGGGGATATCTTGGGATTCTTTGAGTTCCCCCGTATATGTTTCTACTCTTGTGGGAGATTCTCTTGTTGTGGACCGCGTATATCGGTCGTGCTTTATTGTTATTAGTGGTTTTGAGACCAGGGCTGACTTACTATTACTCAACATGGTAGATTTCGATGTTATTTTGGGTACGGACTGGCTATCTCCCTACTATGCTATTCTTGATTGTCACGCCAAGACCGTGACGCTGGATATGCCAGGATTATCGAGGTTAGAGTGGAGAGGTTCATTAGAGTATACTCCCCCTAGAGTCATTTCTTTTCTTAAGGCTCAACGGATGGTCGAGAAGGGATGTGATGTGTATATGGCTTATGTGAGAGAAGTTAGTGTTGAGACCCCTACAATTGAGTCAGTTCCAGTTGTCAGGGACTATCCTGATGTATTTCCAGCTGATCTTCCGGGCATGCCGCCCGATAGAGACATTGATTTCGGCATTGACTTGTTGCCGGGCACTCAGCCCATTTCCATTCCTCCCTATCGCATGGCTCCTCCTGAGTTGAAGGAGTTGAAAGAGCAGTTGCAGGAGTTGCTTGACAAAGGTTTCATCAGGCCCAATGTATCACCTTGGGGTTATCCAGTGTTGTTTGTGAAGAAAAAAGATGGTTCGATGCGTATGTGTATTGACTACCGGCAGCTGAATAAGGTGACCGTGAAGAACAGGTACCCATTGCCTCACATTGATGATCTGTTTGACCATTTACAGGGTGCTAGGGTGTTCTCCAAGATTGATCTGCGTTCGGGTTATCATCATTTGAAGATTCGGGAGCCGGATATCCCGAAGACTGCCTTCAGGACCAGATATGGCCACTATGAGTTCCTTGTTATGTCATTTGGGCTGACAAATGCCCCAGCAACCTTCATGCACCTGATGCACAGTGTATTTTGGACTTATCTTGATACTTCCATCATCGTGTTCATTGATGACATTCTGGTATATTCTCGGTCCCAGGAGGATCATGAGCAGCACTTGAGGACCGTGCTTCAGACTTTGAGAGAGAAGAAGTTGTATGCCAAATTTTTTAAGTGTGAATTTTGGCTTACTTCTGTGGCATTCCTAGGCCATGTGGTATCTTCGGATGGGACCAAGGTAAACCGTCTTCAGCTACTGAGATCCGCAGTTTCCTCGGTTTGGCTAGGTATTATCGCTGTTTTGTGGAGGGATTTTCATCCATTTCAGCACCCATGACCAGACTGACCCAGAAGGGTGCCCCTTTCATATGGACTGAGGAGCGCTAGGAGAGCTTTCAGAAGCTCAAGACATCCCTGACTACAGCTCCTGTGTTGGTATTGCCTACAGGTTCAGGGTCCTATATAATCTATTGTGATGCTTCGAGGATTGGCCTGCGAGCGGTGTTGATGCAGGACGGTAGGGTGATTGCGTACGTGTCCAGACAGTTGAAGGTTCATGAGAAAAACTAACCAGTTCATGATCTCGAGTTGGCAGCGATTGTTCACGCCCTGGAGATATGGTGTCATTATTTATATGGTGTTCCCTGTGAGATATTCACATATCACCGGAGTTTGCAGCACATATTCAGGCAGAAGGATCTCAATTTGCGCCAGCGTAGGTGGTTGGAGTTGCTAAAGGACTATGACATCACTATACTATACCATCCGGGAAAGGCCAATGTGGTGGCCGGCGCCTTGAGTCACCGGGCAGAGATTTTGGGGAGTTTGGCATATCTTCATGCAGCTGAGAGGTCTCTAGCCTTAGATGTTCAGTCCTTAGCCAGTCAGTTCGTGAGATTGAATCTTTCTGAGCCTTGCTGGGTGTTAGCTTGTGTGGTTGCTCAGTATTCTCTTTATGACTTCATCAGAGAGCGCCAATATGATGATCCCCACCTTCTAGTTCTTCAGGACAGGATCTAACGGGGTGATGCCAGGGACGTGACTATAGGTGATGATGGCGTGATGAGGATGCAGGGTCGTATCTGTGTGCCAAATGTGGATGGGCTTCGGGAGTTGATTCTTGAAGAGGCCCATAGTTTGCGGTATTCCATCCATCCGGGTACCGCAAATATGTACCAGGCTATGAGATAGCACTATTGGTGGCGAAGGATGAAGAAGGATATAGTGGAGTTTGTAGCCAAATGTCTTAACTATCAGCAAGTCAAATGTGAGCATCAGAGACCGGGAGGGTTACTTCAGCAGATTGAGCTTCCAGAGTGGAAGTGGAGCGGATCACCATGGACTTTGTGGTTGGACTTCCTCGAACTTTGAGGAAGCATGATGCTATTTGGGTGATTGTGGATCGGCTGACCAAATCAACGCATTTCATTCCAGTGCTGACTACATATTCATCTGATAGGTTGGCTGAGATTTATATCATAGAGATTGTTCGCCTCCACGGTATCCCAGTATCTATCATTTCAGACAGAGGTACACAGTTCATTTCACGGTTCTGGAGAGCCGTCAGCAGGAGTTAGGCACCAGGTAGAGTTGAGTACAACTTTACACCCTCAGACGGATGGGTAGTCCGAGTGCACGATTCAGATTCTCAAGGATATACTCCGTGCCTGTGTGATAGATTTTGGAGGGTCATGGGATCGATACTTGCCTCTTGCAGATTTTTCTTATAATAACAGCTACCAGTACAACATTCAGATGGCGCCGTATGTGGCTTTGTATGGTAGACGGTGCAGGTCTCCAGTGGGATGGTTTGAGCCAGGCGAGGCCCGATTGTTGGGTACAGACTTGGTTCAGGATGCCCTGGACAAGGTGAAGGTGATTCAGGAGAGACTTCGCACAGCTCAGTCCAGGCAGAAGAGTTATGCGGACTGGAAGGTTCGTGACTTGGCATATTTATGGCTGGTGATCGGGTTTTTCTTTGGTTATCACCTATGAAGAACTTCATGAGATTCGGGAAGAAGGGTAAGCTAAGTCCGAGGTTCATTGGCCCTTTTGAGGTGTTGCAGCGACTTGGGGAGGTCGCTTATGAGTTGGCTTTACTTCCCAACCTAGCAGAAGTTCATCCGGTATTCCACGTTTCCATGCTTCGGAAGTATCACAGCGATCCGACTCATGTTTTGGATTTCATCTCAGTCCAGTTGGACAAGAATCTATCATATGTTGAGGAGCTTGTAGCTATATTGCAGAGACAGGTCAGAAGGCTCAGGTCGAAGAATATTTCCTCAGTCAAGGTTCAGTGGAGGGGTCATCCGGTCGAGGAGGCAACTTGGGAGACTGAGCAGGAAATGCGGAGTCAGTACCCTCATCTTTTCACAGCTTCAGGTATGTCTCTATACTCGTTCGAGGACGAACGATTTTCTTAAAATGGGGAGAATGTAACGACCCGGTTGGCCGTTTTGAGAGTGAGCGCCCCGATCCCCTAATAACTGCTTCTCCCATGTCTATTTATGTCATTGAAACTTGTCAGAGTATTAAGTGGTAAAGTTCGGAGTGATTTTGGACACATAGTCCTTAAATGTGGATTTTAGCCTTCGAAATCAGGTCGTAGCTAGAGCTGTGTGAAGAAGGATCCGGAATGGAATTCGTCAACTCCGTTATCTCTGTTGGGTGATTCCGGGGTTAGGAGCGTGTTCGGAATATGTTTTCGAGGTCGGTTGTAGATTTAGGCTTGAATTGGCGAAAGTTAAAATTTCGGCGATTTTGGCCGATAGGTGAAATTTTGATATCGGACTCGGAATGGAATTCCGAAAGCGACAACAGGTCCATAATGTCATTTATGACATGTGTGCAAATTTGAGGTCATTCAGACGAGTTTTGACGTGTTTCGGCATCGGATGTGAATTTTGGAAATTTCATAAGTTCTTAGGCTTGAATCCATGCATAATTGATGATTTTGATGTTATGATATGTGTTTTGAAGGCTCGAATAAGTTTGAATGAATTATTAGTACTGGTTGGTAAGTTTGGTTGAGGTCCCGGGGGTCTCGGGGGGTTTTTCGGAGGCTCAACGGGTGATTTTGGAACTTGGAACACAGATGAACCATTGCTGGTTCTGGTGTTCCGCACCTGCGGATGGGGTACCGCAGGTGCAGACACGCAGGTGCGGAGTTTGGGCTCGCAGATGCGGAATTTAGGTAGGGACTGCCAGTGGTCGCAGGTGCGGTCTGTGTTCCGCAGGTGCGGGACCGCAGATGCGGCCAAGTGGCCGTAGGTGCTGCCCCAGCCCTATTAAGTGACTTTCCGCACCTGCGATGGATTTTCCGCAGGTGCGGTCCAAGAGTCGCATGTGCGGTATCCCTGGGTTGTTTATAAAATAATTCCGAGGGTTTGAAATTCATAACTCCAAAAATGATTTAGAGCTCGGGTTTTGGCGATTTTCAGTGGGTTTCGAACAGGAGATTCATAGATAACGTTTCCTAACCTTAATTCACTTGTATGCCATTAGTCTCTATCAATTTCCTTAATATAATCAATGAATTTGGATGAAAAACCATGAAATTGGGATGAAACTTCCCCAAGTAGAAATCTGAGGATTTAGGGAGATTTAGGCGTCGAATTTTGATGATTCTTGTTCGAGTGAGTTCGTGAGTGAATGGGTGTTCGGAATTTGTAAATTTTATCTGTTTCCGAGACATGGGCCCGGGGGACTTTTTGGGAGAATTTCCTAATTTCGCGTATTAGCTTCGAACTTATTAGTTATTTTGTTTCCTTGAAATGATATTTACACTATGCAATCAAATTGACTAGATTTGGGCCACCCGGAGTTGGATACTCGTGGCAAGAGCGTGGTATTGAGTTGATTAGCACAGTCAAGGTAAGTGGCTTGCCTAACTCTGAGTTGGGGATTCCCCCTTAGGAATTTTATACTGATTTTGTTACGCGGACGCCGTGTACGTGAGGTGACGAGTGCGTACAAGGGTTATTGTTGCTAAAATTCCACTTTTCCTTCCATGGCATCACTCATTTTCATTCCTATATTACTGTTTCCTGTCTTAACAAAGTAGTTAGTTTAAGAATAAGCATGCCTACCTGTCCTTACTTGATTTCCTCTTATTTGCTACTAGTTGCACCATGCTTAGGTAGTTTTACCTTATTCTTGCCTGTTGTTTTTCCTGAACTGTTTAATTAAGCCGTATTCGACATACTTCTGCATTGCATATTTAAATTGGGACTACGGACGGAGATCCGGGAGCTTTTCCCCTGTACTGCATAGCATATTTAAATTGGGACTATGGACTGAGATCCAGGAGCTTTCCCCTGTACTGCATTGCATATTTATATTGGGACTACAGACGGAGATCCGGGAGCTTTCCCCTGTACTGCATAGCATATTTAAATTGGGACTACGGATTGAGATCTGAGAACTTTCCCCTTGTACTGCATTGCATAACTACTGTTGAGATATATGTTGTGCTGAGCCGAGGGCTCTCTTTCAGTTATTAATTCTTTCAGTTTCCATTAATCCTGTTTACCATTGCGTATCTATATTTCATTGTTTAAATTTATAACTGACTTGTTTTAAAACTCAGTAGAGCCTCAACCTGACCTCGTCACTACTTGACTGGGGTTAGGCCTGGCACTTACTGAGTACCAAATGTGGAGTACTCACGCCTTTTCCTGCGCATGTTTTTCCCATGTGCAGATCCAGATACCAGCACACAACACTGTGGCTAGGAGTACCCTAGTAGCTGTAAGGAGACCATGAGGTAAATTCTGCCGCGTCCGCAGAATCTCATGAGTCCCCTTCCACTCCAGTATATATATAGGAGATATATAGATACATTTTCCTTATTCCTTTGTATAGAGCTACAGTAGTTCAGAGTTTGTGACTTTGTGACGTTCCGGATTTTGGAAAAGTAAAAGCTGTAAATGCTGAGCGGCAAAAATTTATAGTATTGCTTCTTCTTTACTGTTTCTATTATTGTTTTGACTTATTTCTGCAAATTTTAGGCTTACCTAGTCATAGAGACTAGGTTCCGTCACGAGACCGTTCGGAGGGTAATTCGGGTCGTGACAGTATCACATATGTATCATATTTGTATCAATTGTGTATCACATGTATATATGTGTGTGAGAAACATGCATGATACATGTTTGATACATGTGTTGCAGAAGAATTTTTTGAACTTGATTTAATTACGAATTTTGATACAAAACCAGTCCAAATCACCTCCAATCTTCCTCAAATTTTGTATATTGACTTATCTATATGTTTTCAATGAATTTCAATTATACCCATTGAAAAAGTTTCTTTTTTTCTTAGATTTTTGGAATAATTTATATTTTTCTTATATTTTATCACCTTATTTGCTACCTCATCCATGAAATTTCCTTTCCGTCTTGCATCTAATATTTCTAAGCACGCTTAAAAATATGGAAGGAGATTTTTAAATGTGATTCTTTGAGAGAAAGAACCTTATTTATTTGGTTTTTCAATTTTTATATGTGCTTGACTAGTTTTGCTAAGTTTATGACTAATGGCTAGAGGTTGGTAAGCTGAGACTTATTTGGAACATTTGTGTAAGTTTCCCATAATTTTTTTCAAAATAAAGATTCAGAATTTTCTAAAATAAAATTGGAATAGATAACCTAGCATGCCTTGAAACAAATTTTGGTGATGACTTCATGTGAAAACCCTTTTCTTACAACATTTGGTTACTTTCATTTTTCAAACCAACTAGATTTTGGTTGGGAATAATAAAAAAGTGATGTGACATTGTGTATAGTAATATATTGGGATTCAAATGTATGCTTTTTTTCTTTTGCCATGGAACTGACCCGCAGGAACTCGAACGAATTTGTTACGCTCCACGCACTACTAAAAATAGTTGTTTATCAACGCAACAGTACTGACAAGACTTTTTTCCGTCGCTATTACGAGGGACTTTTATTATTATATTGTAATTGTAAAATAATTCTGGAGAAAATAAAATAACATAAACAGAAACAAAAGTTAATCCGAGCCCACTGAATTCATAGTGTTTCCTTAAGGAATTTAATCCCCTCCTATTACCCAAGGTTATGGATTATTTCCTCCCAGGATAGAACGAATTACACACTGGTATAGTGGTACTTCAAATCCCATTGTTTCAGCGAACACAAAGTTTGGTAGCAAATCACACTTACTGTTGCTTTCTTTGAAGTGAAAAATATGCAAAAGAAAGGAGGAGAACTCAGAAATTCGTATGGAAAATCTGAGAGAATGGACTTGTATTTATAGCCAATGTTGGGCTAAAAACTGAAGAGGTGCAACTCTTCAGAATGACTGTTTATGCAAAACGGCCATAGCATAAATGCCATAACATAAATGGCTATTTACTCAATAATAAACCCGAAGAATTGAAGAGGGAGGTTAATTTTCAATTACAAAACTGAAAAACGGAAAATTAATAACAAAATTGGATTTAATATTAATATTCTATTATTAAAATGGATATTTAATAATATTTCTGTTAAAATTTACTATTAACAAATAAATTTGGTCCAAAAAATTAATCAATCAATCGATTATTTGACCGAATCCAAATCCGAAGCCGAAGTCAAGCCGAGCGATGACGACGGCGCGAGGCTTGCCTTCTTCTCAACTCTTTAAAAGCTAGAAGAAGAGCAACTGCTTATATACCCATTAAAAACCTCTTCTCCTCCAATATGGGACAATGTCCCTTCATCAAAGAGGGAATCTCAAATGAAACTCAAATATTTCATTTTCCCTCCATTTCCCACTCACCATCCGAAGCCGAAGCCGAAGCTGAGCCGAGCGACGACGACGACGACGACTACGGCGCGATGCTTGCCTTGTTCTCACCTCTTTAAGAGCTAGAAGAAGAGCAATTGCTTATATACCTATTAAAAACCTCTTCCTCTTCCAATATGGGACAATGTCCCTTCATCAAGGAGGGAATCTCAAATGAAACTCAAATATTTTATTTTCCCTCCATTTTCCATTCACCCTCTTTTAAGCTACATTATGCTTAATAACCCAACAACTTTCCGACGGAGTCCCTCGGACTTTTGAACTTTTTAATTTCTAATTTTTAAAAAAAATAACCAACACAAAACTCTCGATAAATAATGATACTTTGACCAGTCAAAATATAATTGGTTGTACTGATGCACTTCGTCGGTAATTTACCGACGGACTCCCACAGAACATTTTGTATTTATATTTTTGAATTATTTTTTTAGGTTCCGACGTTATCTCTCAGTGCTTTTAAAAAAAGATAAATGAAAAAGAAAATAAAGCTATCAACGTACTCAATCACTATTGCATTTACATAATATTTTGAATTTTGTTCTTACAATATCGATGGACTTCTGTCGGTAACTTAAATATATAATCTTATACATAATTATTTTTTATTACTGAGGGAGGCCGTCGGTAAATCTCTCGGTAAGTATTTACTTAATTATCTTAGTGGTTGATTAGCATATTTATTGAAATTTGCTGTAAGTGGAGGTAATACACTACTTAAGAATATATTAGTGGTAATTATCTTAGTAATTTATAATTACACAAAGTAAAAGTGAATTTGTAGTATCCTTAAATATATTTATTAACCTATACATTAATAATTACACACTAAGAAGAAATGTATTAGTCGTTTCCGTAAGAAATATTAGTGATGGTTTATCTTAAATTGATAATTACCGTAAGTAGAAGTGTATTAATGGTGTCCTTAAGTAATGTTAACAATTGATTATCATACACACTGATAATATACTAAGCAAAAGTGTATTAGTTGTATTTAGCTTGTAGATTGATAGATACACAAAGTATAAGTGTATTAATAATATATATGTAAGTAATGTTGGTGATTGATTAGCCTATATACATTGATAATAACAATAAGTAGTAGTGAATTAGTGGCATCCTTATATAAGTAACGTTAGTGATTGATTAGCTGATACATTGATAATTATACACCAAATGGAAGTGTATTAATGTTATTTGTGAGAAATGTTTGTGATTGTTTATCTTTAGTTTGATAATTAAAGTAAGTAAATATTTATTAGTGGTATCCTTAAGTAATATTAGTGGTATCCTGAAGTAACGCTAGTGATTCATTAGCCTATACATTAATAATTATACTAATTAAGCAGAAGTGTATTAGTATAGTTTTAAAAACTATTACTGAATGATTAGCTTATGCATTAAGAATTACAATAAGTAAAAGTGTATTAGTAATATCAGTAAGAAATGTTAGTGATTGATTAGCTTATAAATTGATAATTACATAAAGTAGATGCATATTAGTGATATGATTAAGTAATATTAATGATTTATTAGCCTATCTATTAGTAATTACACTGATTAAGTAAAAGTTTATCAGTAGTAGTCTTAATTACTATTACTAATTAATTAGCTTATACACTGTCACTACCCAAATTCCCAAGCTTAGGGATCGTGATGGCGACTAACGTCACACTCGCTAGGCAAGTCAATGTTAGAGTTCGATTAACTACTTTGCATTGATTATTCATTTAGACATAAAATAAACTGAATTTAAGGGTTTCCGAAGAATAATTCCAAAGATGAAATAATAAACAATTAAATAAACTCAACCGCGAACTAATTATATAAATAACTCTAAGACTACCCCAAGGTCTGGCGTCACAATTCACGAACTTCTAAGATTCTACACATAATGGGCTGAAAGAAATAATATAACTATTTTGAGAAAAATATAAAACAGTTTCTACGAACTAAGAGAAGACTCTCGGGATCTGCGAACACCGACAGACATACCTCATGTCTCCGAAAAATAGATAGCTGCTCTAAATATCTCTACTGCTGGCCAGTACCTGGATTTGCACAAAAGAGTGCAGAGTGTAGTATCAATAAAACTGACCACATGTACTGAGTAAGTGCCGAGCCTAACCTCAACGAAGTAGTGATGAGGCTACGGCGGGGCATTAATAATATAACCTGTGACAATAATATATGAAGAACTGCAACAACAATTAAAATTCTCAATCGCCTTTTCCAGGTAACAGCTATAACCAATTCTCACGAAATTTTCAAATTTCCAAACTTGAAAAATAGTGAAGTAAAACATTAAGTTTTCAAATCTTTGTTTTTCTTTAAAAAATATCAGTAAAACATAAGTTTCCTCCCTTATTGCTCCATGTTGCGGCGTGTAACTCGCTCCCACCTGTCCACCATTATCGCTCCTCCCTAAATATATCACCCTTATTGCTCCTGTTGCAGTGTGCAACCCGATTCCATCTGTCCACCCTTATCACTCCTTGTTGCGGCGTGCAACTCGCTCCCACTAGACATATCATATCAATTTATTTATGAATTTCACAATTCAGGCCAAGTCTTTCACAATATTTTTGTCTCAATAATTATAAATAAGAAACTGTATTTTCTCATAAACTTCATCAATATCCTCTCAACCATGAAACCAACAGGAACATAAATATGTATCGTAAAACAATGCCGAACTGATCAACCTTTATGTACCACAAGGGAAACAAATACACATCCAATACTCTTTCAAAATAACTACAACAAGACTTACAACAAAGTAACGAAGCCAAGTAGTCATAGAAACAATAATGAACCTAGAATAGTTAAGACATGAATAAATTAAATTGGAAACAGGGAAGGGATCATGTTTAACAGAAAATTTGGTGGTGCTTAGATACTCGTCACCTCACCTATACACCACACACATGAAAATTCACATAGCAAATAAGTTGGGGGTTTCTATTCCCACAAGTCAAGGTTAAACCAATCACTTACCTCAACTTCGCATGTCACTCACTGCTCAATTACAACTTTTCCTTTTGAATTCACCACCAATACACCTCGAATCTAATAATAATTAACTTAATATAATTAATTAAGGCTAAAGGAACTAACTTTATTGAAAATCATAATTTTTCCTAAGTTTTCTCAAAAAAGTGAAAATTCGATCCCGGGCCCGCTTGGTCTAAACTCGGGGTTCAGACCAAATTATATTTACCCATTTACCCACGAACCCAAACCTCAATTCAAGGTAAAGATTCGATTTTTAAAAAAAATTCCTAATTCTACCCAAACCCACAATATTTACCATGAAAATTCTTAGTTTTTGATTTAAAAGTGATGAAAAACAATGAGTAATTGAAAGAGTAAAGTTTAGAATTGATTACCTATGACTTGGGGATGATATTTGGTGAAGAAATTCGTTCTTAGGGAAGCGGGGTTCAAAAATTTGAAGAAGGAAAAGTCTGCCCGTTTTGTATATATTTTTCTGCCAACTATTCTGCCTCGTTTCTCATGTCAAATGATCCCAAAACTCGATTTTCATGTATCCAATGGATTCTTTGTGAAATTCTAGTCAAGTTAGGCTTTTAGATCACTTAATTTGACCTTATAATGAAGAAGATATGTAGGTTTTAATATTTGCAAATAGTGCAGATTTTTAATACGCCGTCAGTGGTAATTTCGTAATTAACTTGAAAAATCTGGCAACCTTAGTAAAATGACCATAAAATCCGCATACGATGTTCAAATTTGATGATTCTTTTTGCTACGGGTCCTTAATTACGATACGGATCTAATACTTCATTCAAAACAGAAATCGGAGCTCATTTATTTGATATGATATCATTTATGCTTGAAGAAACGATGTCGAAGCATAAGAAAAAACGAGCGCAACACAACCCAAACCTATTTGAAACTCACTCGAGTCCTTGGGGCTCTAAACTAAACATGCACGCAAGTCTAAAAGCATTATACGGACTTGCTCGTGCGATCAAATCATGAAATAACATGTAAAACTATGAATTAAATCTCAAAACTCATCATTTTTATCAAGAACACTTAAAGTTCATAACTTTTCAACCGAATGTCCGAATCACGTCAAACGAACTCCATTTTTCACCACATTTCACATTAAACCTTTAAATACTATAAAAAATTTCTACTGGGCTCCGGAACCAAAATACGGGCCCGATACCAATGGTTTCAAATATTAATTCTTTTCGTTATTTCATTAATATTTCAGCAAAATAATTTCTTTCAAAAATTAATTTCTAAGGCTTGGGACCTATTCCGAGCATACGCCCGAGTCCCATATTTACTGCGGACCTCCCGGGATCGTCGAAACACAGATCCGGGTCCATTTACTCAAAATGTTGATCAAAGTCAACTATAATCAAATTTAAATTCTAGAAATCACTATTTGTCATATTCACATAAAAGCTTTCCGGTTTCACGTACGGACTGCGCACGCAAATCAACGTATTTATAATTAGTCTTTTTATGGATATTAAGTCTTGAACGGAGTCTAAATTCATAAAATGACCCCTTGGCTCATCACAATGTCCACCTCTAAAACAAACATTCGTCCTCGAACGGACATAGAAATCTACCTGAAATGGCGAACAAGTGTGGATATCTACTCTGCATGTCCGACTCGGACTCCCAAGTAGTTGCTTCAACGAGTTGGCCTCTCCACTGCACTCAAACTGAAGGATAACTCTAAGATCTCAATTGACGAACCTGCCGGTCTAAAATGGCTATCGGCTCCTCCTCATAAGTCAAATCTTTGTCCAATTGAACAGAGTTGAAATCTAACACGTGGGACGGGTCACCATGATATTTCCGGAGCATAGACACGTGGAATACCGGATGAACTGAGGATAACCCTTGAGGCAACGCAAGTTTATAAGCTACCTCCCCCACTCTATCAAGAATCTCAAACGGCCCGATATACCTAGGGCTCAACTTGCCCTTCTTCCCAAATCTGATAACACCCTTCATGGGCGATACCCGAAGAAATACTCTCTCTCCAACCATGAATGCCACATCACAAACCTTACGATCGGCATAACTCCTTTGCCTAGAATGAGCTGCACGAAGTCTCTCCTGAATAATCTTGACCTTATCTAAGGCCTCCTGCACTAAGTCTGTACCCAGTAACCGAGCCTCTCCCGGCTCAAACCATCCAACTGGCTATCTGCACCGCCTCCCATATAATGCCTCATAGGGAGCCATCTGAATGCTCGACTGATAACTATTATTATAGGCAAACTCTGTTAATGGTAAGAATTGATCCCAAAAACCTCCAAAGTCAATAACACGAGCGCGGATCATATCCTCCAAAATATGAATGGTATGCTCGGACTGCCCGTCAGTCTGAGGATGAAATGCTCTGCTCAACTCCACTCGGGTACCCAACTCACGTTGAACTGCCCTCCAAAAGTGCGAAGTAAATTGCATACCCCTGATCAGAAATGATAGACATGGGCACACCATGAAGGCGAACAATCTCCCGACTATATAACTCAACCAACCGCTCCGAAGTATAAGTACTTGCCACAGGAATGAAATGTGGTGATTTAGTCAGCCTATACACAATAACCCAAATTGCGTCGAACTTCCTCTGAGTCCGTGGGAGCCCAACAACGAAGTCCATAGTGATACGCTCCCACTTCCACTGAGGAATCTCTCTCTGCTGAAGCAAACCACCGGGTCTCTGATGCTCATATTTTACCTGCTAACAATTTAAGCAACGAGCCACATACACAACAATGTCCTTTTTCATCCTTCTCCACCAATAATGCTGCCTCAAGTCCTGGTACATTTTGGCTCCACCTGGGTGTATGGAATACTTAGAACTGTGAGCCTCCTCAAGGATCAACTCACGAAGGCCATCAACATTAGGCACACATATACGGCCCTGCATCCTCAGTACACCATCATCTCCAACTGTAACCTGTTTGGCACCACCGTGCTGAACTGTGTCCCTAAGGACCATCAAATGTGAGTCATCATCCTGCCGATCTCTGATACGCTCAAGTAAGGAAGACTGAGCGACTGTACAAGCTAAAACACTACTGGGCAAAATATCCAACCTCACGAACTGATTAGCCAAAGTCTGACTGTCTGAAGCTAACGATCTCTCACCGAATGGAATATATGCAAGGCTGCCCATACTCACCGCCTTTCTACTCAATGCATCAGCCACCACATTGGCC
Organism: Nicotiana knightiana; assembly: GCA_005239525.1. NCBI lineage: Eukaryota > Viridiplantae > Streptophyta > Magnoliopsida > Solanales > Solanaceae > Nicotiana > Nicotiana knightiana. The sequence continues at coordinate 29,205 of ML372048.1, read as the reverse complement.
TTCCCTTGATGATATAATATAGTGACATCATAATCTTTCAGTAACTCTAACCATCTCCTCTGTCTCAAATTAAGATCCTTTTGCTTGAACAAGTACTAGAGACTGCGATGATCCGTGTACACCTCACATGGCACACCATAAAGATAGGGCCTCCAAGTATTCAATGAGTAAATAATGGCTACCAACCCTAAGTCGTGGACAGGGTAATTCTTCTCATGGACTTTCAACTGTCGCGACGCATACGCCATCACCTTGCCATCTTGCATTAATACTGCACCAAGGCCAACTCGGGAAGAATCACAATACACCGTGAAAGAACCCGAACCTGATGGTAACACCAACACTGGTGTTGAAGTCAAGGTTGTCTTGAGCTTCTGAAAGCTCGCCTCACATTCGTCTGACCATTTGAATGGGGCACCTTTCTGAGACAATTTAGTCATAGGGGCTGGTATAGATGAAAACCTATCAACAAAACTACGGTAGTAACCCGCCAAACCTAAGAAAATCCTTATTTCCGTGGTTGTAGTTGATTTAGGCCAGTTCTTGACTGCTTCCATTTTCTTGATAGTTGTTCATAGCCAATTACAGAATCATCATATAACTTCATGTTAACAAAAATCTCCTTTCAGACCTTCACAATACTTATAACGAGGTGTGATGCATGGAGAACTCATAATTATTTACCTGAATTAACGTGTCTCATTTAACGCCACATGGGTGGGAACCTACCTCGTAGGTCAAAGCTCAATAATTATAACACAGATTTGGAAAATTATGCACAGATAAATAATTTATTTATTTATTTACTTATTATTAGTATTACTTTTATTATTATTTATTCATTTATTATTATGATTATTATCATTATTTTATACATAAATTATTGAATAAGCCTAACAGGTATGACTCCCTAACCGTACTATAGTAAAATTTTAATTCACAACGGAGAATTTAAACACAAGAATTTTCATCACAAGGACCTCGCCCTTACATAACTTCCACCACGGCTCGTAGCCCGATTTAAACATCTCAAATCATATTAAAATTCGAGGATCTCGTCCTCAATTCTGAATCACAAGCAACATGCGTATCGTGCCAATCGAAACATTCCATTTCCTTCCTTTAAATATTTTCCGTTAAACAAAATTACATCACGTAATGATAGACACAGTTATCTCCATAGAATTTCTCAATACAAGTATTCACATAAGTAGATTTTAGTGTTACGAAGCTCACCCGACAATGGAGAATATTAGAAGAATTTTATTAGATACGCATAACCGAATTAAGTTCAGGAAATCATCACTTTATAATAATTAGAGATTGTTCTTGTAATGACACCATCTGGTGTAGCGACCTCGGCCATACCATAGAAAATACATCAACAGGCTGGGTCTCCACCTTCGACATGTAAGTTGAATTGTAACTACAATGAGGCACGTAGCCTGAGTGCTCTGATGAAATAATTCGACTGCTCATACCGAGTTTATGCCAAATAACTGGAATACTCATTGTAGGAATCTCGTAGCAGTGGTGCATTAAAATAGCTCATCGGAGCACCCCGAGTAATCAGACATATGGACTGGGCTGGTCGGTTGCCCGAGCCCCTGCCGAAATAATTTATTGTTGCAAAGTAAAATCCACTGAGTCTTTTAGAACCTCGAGACCTCTTAGTCTCCTTAGCTTCCTCTTTTCCTCATCCCGAACACATTCTAACATCTAGGCAATTTCTACCACTAGCTGAAATGAAGCATCAACTTTCCCTGAGTCGCACAAAATTTTACAATCATAATTGAGTCCTTTAATGAGCCTGGGGACTCGCCCTCTAGATATATGAACCAAAGTAGGAGTATGACGGGCTAACTTATCAAACCTGATGGCATGTCCTGACACCGTCATGGTGACCTGACGCAACCGTTCAAACCCTATGCGTCACGCATTATGGAGAGTCCGAGAACCAAAATCTTTCAATAACATTTATGAGAACTGAGTCAAGTAGTTGATGTTGCAATGGCTGGTCGCCCTCTTTGTAGGCTTACGACAAACTCCAGCGGCCAATTTCTTCTTTTACTATGTTGACTCAACACCGTTGTACTACCCCCATTATTCATATACTCTTCGTTATTCTTTAGGGTAACTCTTATCCCTACTGATGCAAAACGATCCCAAAAGTAGAGCTCTATACAGATAAATCTTGGCACGAACCATGTAGTCTAGAAGTTTGTTAACCACTATACTCCCTCTGGAAAACCCCAAAATCCGCAACCGTGACTTCCACGCTAAGTAAGCCTTCGCAAATCCCAGCTTTATCTCTTGCAAAATCTCAGGCCTTATACCTTCCAAGGCAAACCGATATAACACATGACCCCGCAATCTATTCCTTGACGGTGGACTTCCCTATCTGGCACGAAGTCATAGGTCACAATGTCTGACAATCCACAATGTTAAACTTCACAGCTCATATAAATCAACCAGATGCCAAGGCCCGTTGCACCCTTACATGAGTTACTAAGTGATCTCTCAATACGTCCGTATCTTCAGTCAAAGCCACAACTGGTCTAGTAATTACGTAATCTTCCGACCACCTCTTGGTGGAATCCGTCATCTGAAACACAACAAAATCAACCCCATCACTTTCAACTATTCTTGTGTTATGCAATACTGGAGTAGCTATGAATCCTTATGGAATCTAGACTAGTCCAACATGTACCGACTGAGCTAGAACCTCCGCGTCTAGATCCATTTGAGACTGTACAATAGGTGCTGATGTTCGAGATTTAGACTGAGCTCTGCTTCTGTCTCTTGCCCTAATCGTAGCTGTCATTGGGGCTTCATCTCTTGTCCGGTTGTAGACGTTTTGCGTGTTGTCGAGATTTGTAAGAGGATAAGAATAGACAAGTTCAATCATCAATGGTAGAATAAATTCGCACGATAGAGTAGAACAGAAGTGAACTTTTTCCTAACTTCATAGCCTCTGAGAGATAAGTACATACGTCTCCGTACCGATCCTTCAGACTCTACCAAGTTTGTTCGTGAATTGTGAGACCTAAGCAACCTAGTGCTCTGATACCAACTTGTCACAACCCAAATTCCCAACCTTAGAGATCGTGATGGCGCCTAACATCACACTCGCTAGGCAAGCCAATGTTAGAGTTGGATTAACTACTTTTCATCGATTATTCATTTAGACATAAAATAAACTGAATTTAAGGGTTTCCGATGAATAATTCCAAAGATGAAATAATAAACAATTAAATAAACCGAACCACGAACTAATTATATAAATAACTCTAAGACTACCCCAGGATCTGGTGTCACAATTCACGAACTTCTAAGATTACTACACATAATGGGCTGAAAGAAATAATATAACTGTTTTGAGAAATATATATAAAACAGTCTCTACGAACTAAGGGAAGACTCTCGGGATCTGCGAACGCCGATAGATATACCTCGTGTCTTCGAAAAATAGATAGTTGCTCTAAATATCTCTATTGTGGGCCAGTACCTGGATCTGCACAAAAGAGTGCAGAGTGTAGTATCAATACAACCGAACCCATGTACTGTTAAGTGTCGAGCGTAACCTCGACGAAGTAGTGACAAGGCTACAGCGGGGCATTAACAATATAACCTGTGACAATAATATATGAAGCACAGAAGAAATCTAAAACAAATAAATAATAACTGCAACAACAATTAAAATACTCAGTCGCTTTTTCCAGGTCTCACCTATAACCAATTCTCACAAAATTTCCAAATTTCCAAACTTTAACTTTAAATAAAAGTAGTGCAAAAATATGAAAATAGTAAAGTAAAACATTAAGTTTTCAAATTTTTGTTTTCTTTGAAAAAAATCAGTAAAACATAAGTGTCCTCCCTTATTGCTCCTTTTTGCGACGTGCAACCCGCTCCCACCTGTCCACCCTTATTTCTCTTCCCTAAATATATCACCCTTATTGCTCCTGTTGCGACGTGCAACCCGATCCCACCTATCCACCCTTATCACTCCTTGTTGCGGCATGCAACCCGCTCCCACCAGACATATCATATCAATTTATTTATGAATTTCACAATTCAGGCCAAGCCTTTCACAATATTTTTGTCTCAACAATTATAAATAAGAAACTATATTTTCTCATAAACTTCATCAATATCCTCTCAACCATGAAACCAACAGGAACATAAAAATGTGTCTCGTAAAATAATGCCGAACTGCTCAACCTTTATGTACCACAAGGGAAATAAATACACAGCCAATACTCATTCAAAATAACTATAACAAGACTTAACAGCAAAGTAACAAAGCCAAGTAGTCTGAGAAACAATAATGAACTTAGAACAATTAAGACATAAATCAATTAAATTGGAAACAGGAAAGGGATCATGTTTAACAGACAATTTGGTGGTGCATAGATACTCGTCACCTCACTTATACACCACACACATGAAAATTCACATAGAAAATAAGTTGGGGGTTCCTATTCCCTCAAGTCAAGGTTAAACCAAGCACTTACCTCAACTTCGCATGACACTCATTGCTCAATTATAGATTTCCTTTTGAATTCACCTCCAATACACTCGAATCTAATCATAATTAACTTAATATCATTAATTAAGGCTAAAGAAACTAACTTTATTGAAAATCATAATTTTTTCTTTTCTCAAAATAGTGAAAACCCGACTCCGGGCCCGCTTGGTCTAAACTCGGGGTTCGGACCAAATTACGTTTACCCATTCACCCACGAATCTAAATATACAATTAGTTTCGAAATCTGATCTCAATTCGAGGTAAAGATTAGATTTTTAAAAAAATTTCCTAATTCTACACAAACTCTCAATATTTATCATGAAAACTCTTAGTTTTTGATTTAAAAGTGATGAAAAACAATGAGTAATTGAAAGAGTAAAGTTTAGAATTGATTACCTATGACTTGGGGATGATATTTGGTGAAGAAATTCGTTCTTAGGGCAGTGGGGTTCAAAAATTTGAAGAAGGAGAAGTCTGCCCGTTTTATATATATTTTTCTACCAACTATTCTGCCTCGTTTCTCGTGTCAAATGATTCCAAAACTCGATTTTCATGTGTCCAATGGATTCTTTGTAAAATTCTAGTCAAGTTAGACTTTTGGATCACTTAATTTGACCTTATAATGAAGAAGATATGTAGGTTTTAATATTTGCAAGTAGTGCAGATTTTTAATACGCCGTCAGTGGTAATTTCGTAATTAACTTGAAAAATCTGGCAACCTTAGTAAAATGACCATAAAATACGCATACAATGTTCAAATTTGATGATTCTTTTTGCTACGGGTCCTTAATTACGATACGGATCCAATACTTCATTCAAAATAGAAATCGGAGCTCATTTGTTTGATATGATATCATTTATGCCTGAAGAAACGACGTCGAAGCATAAGAAAGAACGAGCGCAACACAACCCAAACCTATTTGAAACTCACCCGAGCCCTCGGGGCTCTAAACCAAACATGCACGCAAGTCTAATATCATTCTACGGTCATGCTCGTGCGATCAAATCACAAAAATAACATGTAAAACTATGAATTAAACCTCAAAACTCATCATTTCATCAAGAACACTTAAAGTTTATAACTTTTCAATCGAATGTCCGAATCACGTCAAACGAACTCCATTTTTCACCATATTTCACAGTAAAATTTTAAATACTATAACAAATCTATACTGGGCTCTGAAACCAAAATACGGGCCCGATACCAATGGTTTCAAACCTTAATTCTTTTCTTTATTTCTTTAATATTTCAGCAAAATAATTTCTTTAAAAATTTGATTTCTAAGGCTTGGGACCTCAGAATTCATTTTCGGGCATACGCCCGAATCCCATATTTTACTGCGGATCTCCCAGGATCGTCGGAACACAGATCCGGGTCCGTTTTACTCAAAATATTGACCAAAGTCAACTATAATCAAATTTAAATTCTAGAAATCAGTATTTCTCATATTCACATAAAAGCTTTCCGGCTTCACGCCCGGACTACGCACGCAAATAGAGGTATTTAAAATTAGTCTTTTTATGGATATTAAGCCTAGAACAAAGTTTAAATTCATAAAAATGACCCCTTGGGTCATTACATACACTGAGAATTACACTAAGCAGAAGTGTATTAGCAATATCAGTAAGAAATATTAGCGATTAATTTGGTTATAAATTGATAATTACCAAAAGTAGATACGTATTAGTGGCATCCTTAAGTAATATTATTGATTGACTAGCCTATATATATATACAAAAATAACTAGCACAAAAATGTTCTCCAATCGTCATATACACTGATGCAGAATACGGTATGTGATAGTACTACTACGCAGAATTGGAGATCATCAGGCCTGTCCATTAATCTGTAGGCAATATTAACATCATTAGATACTATTCCATTCGTTATCAGAACTCAATAGAACTAGATGATAGAGCTTTCTTGGATTATTCTTTGCTTTTGCTATTTGTCTGGATTGCTTCGCTGATAATGGATGGAGGCTGTAGTCAAGCTTTTGTTTTCTGCCTCAAATTAGTACTCTTGATCTAAAAATAACATTTTACTTGGTGAAAGTAATGTGTTGCTCAAAACTTGGCCGAAGTTTCTATTTCATGATATGTATTGGTAGCCGATGTTCCTTAGTTGAAGTTTATGAAGTTAGGTGCTGAATTATTTCATTCTAACTCTTTGTGTATTTTTACCATTTCTCTTTTGTGAATTACAAGGTATTGGGACATCGTCACCGTGCATAATGAGGAACTTGAGGAGATGCGACGAATGATTCAACAACTTTCTAGGAACTATGCGGATGAACGAGAAAAAAGAAAGTATGAAGAGAAGATTATTAGAACCCCACTTAGGAATGACATCGAGTCCCTCAAGACTTAAGTGAACCACTTAATCGGCCTGCCCCGCTCTCCGTCAAAAAGTCATATTTATAAAGAGGATGAAAGTAATGCAAACAATATAAACAATGAAGAAGATGAGGGGGAATCCGAAGATGGGGAGTGATTTTATATTTGCTTGGATTGTTGTTTAGTTGGATGTTGACTTTGAATATTACATTTGAAGTTTGGTTGGATAGTTTTGATGTTTGATGGGATAATTTGGATGTTTGGATAGTTTTGATGTTTGATGGGATAATTTGGATGTTTGAATAGTTTATAAAGTTTTATTATTGTTAATTTGTATTTTATTGTGTTTACATTTTGTGTTTCTATTGTAATATTGGCTGGCAGGTGGTGCAACAAAAAATAAGCACCACCTGTCAAAAATAAGCCAAATTTACCGAGGGACTTATCGACAGAGTCAGTCGAAAAACTTATTCGCTTTCAATCCAGTATTCTTACTTACCAAGGGAGTTCGTCGGTAGACTTAAACCAAATTTTCAAACTTTGTTGAACATACCGACGGATAGCCATCGAAATATGAATTTATTCATATTTTTAATTTTTAGGTTACTAAATTAAAATTCTAAATACCGATGGTATCCATCGGTAATAATAAATTATTATTTTTAATATACCGACTGATATTCGTCGGTACGTAAAATTATTTGACCAAATAGTGTCAGAAAGGTACCGCTGGCTTTCCGATGGGGTTCATCTATAATTACGGAGGGATTATGTCGTGAGAAATTAAAATGTAGCCAGATTTATAAGTGGTCATTCAAAAATCAGTCACTTTTCATGTAAAGATAAATTTAAACGAATGCACTGTTAAAAATCCAAAAAATACTCCACCATAATATACTGAAATTCCAATATATGTATTATATACTGGAAGCATAAGTATACTGGAACTTCCAGCAAAGTATACCGGAGTTCCAGCAAAGTATACCAGTCCAATATATTATGTTGGAAGTTCATACATAGGTGCTCGAATCTCCAGTATATTATGCTGGAACTTTCCGCGTGTTGGAGTTCCAGCATAATATGCTGGAAGTTTATATACCGGTGCTTCGAACTCCATTATATTATGCTGGACCGGTCTCTGTTGTAGCAAAATAGTGATGACTTAGCAAACGCTGACTATTTTTGAATGACTAATCCGAAAACTGGCTAGCCCGTACTATTTTTATGATTCTATCAGTTTATTTTATCGAGGAAAGATTTATCTACATGTCACTTATCGACGAACTTCATTCGGTAAAACCCTGTTACCGAGGAACGTTGGTCGCTAATTTGCATCGATAAACATGTGATTTATAGCCGTGCATACAAATTAAGTGCAACACTTTTGTATTTTTCACCTTTGGTTTGATAAAACCCGTGTAAGACTGTTTTTTATTGCATTCCCTAAATAGATTGTTGTTCATGCATGCTTGTGAATTGTGATTGTTGTTTTCACTGAATACCCTAAGTTAGATTAAATATCTATGGTTTTTCTTTTTCTTCTAGTAATAATTGTATTTCCTTTATTAGATGAGCCTGTTACATATCTTCAAAAGTTTGACAAGTATATATATATATCTTGTAATAAATGCATTCATTGTATTTGATACTATTCATCCATGCTTAGATTTGGGAACACAATGTATTGAGTCACATATTTTAAAGGTAAATTGTGATAAATCTGACTAATACAAGCTGTTTTCATTTCTCTGACTATTACATGACAATTCAGTTTTTTTTACCCCTTTCATATCAAGTTATGATAATTTCTTTAGTTATTTTTTATTTTGTAATAATTCATTTCCTTTTTAGAGCATAGTTCATGCATTCCCTGTATTAGATAACTATTCGTGCATGCTTGGGAAATGAGAACACAATATATTGAGTCAAGTAACTTTTTAGAGTAAATTTTGACAAATAGTAATTAATTATACGATCATTTTTTTTTCACGTTTGTCTGTTTTTCTTCTCTCTCACTGTCTTCTATCATGGTTTTTTTCTCTAGTTTAACAAGGTTATTAGGGGTTGTTTGATACGTGGAAATTATACCGGGATTATTATCTTGAGATTATAATTTCTGGACTAATTTATCTCACTTGGGAGGTGGGATAAAATAATTTGAAGTTTAATAGGATAAGGTGGGATATTTGTTTGACCAAAAACAATGATAATCTTCGGTTAAACTAATTAATCAGTTATTAAAGAGAGTTAATCATAGTTAAAGATAATAACTCCAGCTTTTAGATGAGTACTCCACTGGTCCACAATAAGTGACCAATTTGCTTTTGGCACACCCATTAAGGAAATACAAAATTCTAAACAAAAATAGTTAGTGTGACTAAACTACCCTTAATTAAATGTTGCAGCATAATTAATGTGATGAGTAAAAGACTTTTTAGGAAAAACGTACATAAGGGTAATTTTGGAAAAATAAATTAAATTTTTTTTATTATGTAAATGGACACTTATTTTGGACTAAAATAAAAAACTAAAATTGGTCACTTATTATGGACCGCAGGGAGTAGTGTGAATAGCATGAACAGTGATGTAACATAACCAAAGCGCTATCAATAAATGCATCAAGATGCGATATGAAACACCGAGTATTAAATAAAATAAATTGACAATAAATGTAAATATGAAGGAAGATCCACCCAATATTGAATAGGGTGATGGATTCCTTTCTCTGACAATGATGAATGACAAGGGTACGAGAGAATGTCGTGCGCTTTCACGGATCTGATGAAAATGTCAATAGATAATCCACAAAATATGTTGAATCTTTTCAAAAAGTAGTTCTATGTATTTTTCTAGAGAGCTTATCCTTCTTGAAGTGTTCTTATCATATAGAATATTACATGATTTTTCCCTCATCTCTTTCCTTCTATTTATATGGGATATTCCCAAAGAACCCTAAAGCACAATCAGAGAGAATATTCGATGGAATATTCCCTCTGAGGATACCAGTACAAAACTAATCGTTATTCCTAACTTTGTTACTCGACCTCGGCGGTGATTAGTTGCTAGGTTGTTCGGCCCATTCAATCACTGGTCATCCTCGACCACTCCACCCATGGTGATTTGTGGGTCGTTCATAACTTTCCTCTCAGCTATCCTCAATCTGATTTTGACACATACAATATCTAAGATTAAGACAGAGATAAAATTTATACTAATATTTGATTGATATATAATTATGCTGGAATAAATTTATACCGTCAATCAAATAAAATATAATTTCAATTCCACTTCTTATCCCGCGTGCCAAATGACTTAGAGTAGTCCTTATGTTTGTCCAAAATACAGGTTGGTCCAAGATCGTGCTTGTAGAGTTTACATGGTTTATTGTAGGTTTTCCTGTATATATTACAGTATGGAGTAATAATTACTTGTGACTTTTTTGCAGCCCATATTTATTTTTGTTTAAAAGATGGAAATTATTAGCTATGTCCATTTATAATAGCTCATTATAAATATTGGCCAATTCATAAAATATTACTAATATTAGCCAAATATTATTAATATTAGCCAACTAGCTATTTGTAGCAAAAAAAGATCAAATTTTTGTTTTCTTTAGAGTGGGTGTTATTAGAATATACTGGGTAAATCTTATGGAACTTGAATATCAGCTTTGGGATGATTTGGTGAAGTTTTGAGGTGATTTGAATTGAAAATTCGAAGTAAAAACTGAATATGAAAAAAAAAATATTGTGTGCATCACACTGTGTATCATTTGTGTATCACATATGTATCATATTTGTATCAATTGTGTATCACATGTATATCCATGTATATCTGTGTGTGAGGTATATGCGTGATACATGTTTGATACATGTGCCGCAGAAGAATTTTTTGAACTTGATTAATTACGAATTTTGATACAAAATCAGTCCGAATCACCTCCAATCTTCCTCAAATTTTATATATTGACTTATCTATATGTTATCAATGTATTTCAACTATACCGATTGAATTTTTTTGTTTTTGCTTAGATTTTTGAAATTGTATATTTTTTTATATTTTATCACCTTATGTGCTACCTCATCCATGAAATTTTCTTTCCGTCTTGCATCTAATGTTGCTAATCACGCTTAACGAGAAATGGCCATGGGGAAGCGATGACTATTATTTCTTAGGTCGTTGTTAATGGGTCGGAAAATTTTTAAACGATTCGGACCCGGTCGCCCTAATGCATACAGATGGGGTGGGCTATAGCACACGAAATCTGGGAATTGGGCGAAATTCTAGTTTTATGGCCCTAAAATACCAAAAAATAAGGAACATTCATGGAAAAGCGATTGCTATTATTCTGTAGTTCGTTTTTGATGGGCTGACAATATTTTAGACGATTTGGGTCCGATCACCTGGATGCATGCAGATACCATACGATATCTGGGAAATGGGCGAAATTTCAGTTTTATGGGCCTAAAACACCGACAAACGAGAAACGGTCTTGGCGAAGCGATGACTATAGTTTCTTAGGTTGTTTTTTATGGGCCGGCAAAATTTAGGTGATTTGGGTCTGGTGGCTCTGATGCATGCAAATGTCGTGGGCTATAGCACAAAAAAATTAGGAATCGGGCGAAATTCTAGTTTTATGGCCCTAAAAAACCAAAAATGAGGAACGGTCATGGCGAAGCAATGACTGTTTTTCCTTAGGTCTTTTTTATGGGCCAACAAAATTTTAGGTGATTCGGGTCTTGCCCCGTGGATGCATATAAATGGCATGGGATAACACATGAAAATCGGGAAACCGACGGAATTTCAGTTTTATTGCCCTAAAATCCAAAAAATGAGGAAAGATCATGGTGAAACGATGACTATTGTTACTTAGGCAGCAAAATTTTAGGCGATTCGGGTCTGGTCGTCGGATGCATGCAGATCGCGTGGGTTATAATACACAAAAATATTTGAATTGGACGGAATTATAGTTTTATGGCCCTATAACTCCCAGGACCCGAGGAATGGTCATAGAAAAGTGATCATAATTTTTCCTTACATTGTTTCGATGGGTCGGTAAAATTTTAGGCGATTCAGGTCTGGTCGCCCGGATGTATGCTGATGGTGTGGGCTATAGCACACGAAAATTTGGAAATCGGGGGAAATTTTATTTTTATGGCCCTAAAATGTCAAAATATAAGAAATGATCATGACGAAATGGTGACTATTATTCCTTAGGTCGATTTTGATGGGCCGACAAAGTTTTAGGCAATTCGGGCCAAGCTGCCCGGATGCAAGAAGATAGCATGTACTATAGCCCAAGAAAATTTGAGAATTGGCGGAATTCAAAGTTTATAGCCTAAAACGCCAAAAAATGAGAAACGGTCATGGCAAAGCGATGACTATTGTTACTTAGGTCATTTTTGTTGGACCGGCAAAATTTTAGGCGATGTAGGTCCGATAGCTCAGATACATGCAAATGGCATGTGCTATAGCACAAGAAATTTTGGGAAACAGATAGAATTTTAGTTTTATGGCCCTAAAATGCCAAAAAATGAGGAACACTCTTGACGAAGCGATGACTACAGTTCCTTACATCGTTTCTGACGCGCCGGTAACATTTTAGGGGATTCGAGTTCGGTCGTCTGGATGCATGCAGATGGTGTGGGCTATAACACATAAAATCTAGGAATCGGGTAAAATCTAGTTTTATGGTCCTAAAACACCAAAAAATAAGGAACGGTCATGGCGAAGTGATGACTATTGTTCCTTAAGTCATTTTTTGATGGGCTGACCACATTTTAGGCGATTCAGGTCTGGTAGCTTAGATCCATGCAGATGTGTGGGCTATAGCAGACAAAAACCTGGGAATCGAGAGAAATTTCGATTTTTACGGTCTTAGAACGCCAAAAATGAAGAACGATCATGGGGAAAAAATGACAATAGTTTGTTAGGTCATTTTTTATTGGCTGAAAAATTTTTAAGCGATAGGGGTCTGGTCGCCTGGATGCAACCAGAAGGCTTGGGCTATAACAGACGAAAATCTGAGAATCGGGCGAAAATCTAGTTTTATTGCCTTAAAATCTTAAATACGAGGAATGGTCATGGAGAAGCGATGATTATTGTTCCTTAGGTCGATTTTGATGGGCCGGAAAATTTTAGGCGATTTTAGGTTGGTCGTCCAAGTGCATCCAGATTGCTTGGGCTATAGCCTATGAAAATCTGGGATTGGGGTTTTATAGTCCTAAAATACAAAAAAAAAATGAGGAAAAATCATGGAGAAGCGATAACTATTATTCCTTAGGTCTTTTTCGATAGGACGACAAAATTTTAAGTGATTGGTCGCCCGGAGGCATGCAGATTGTGTTGGCTATAATACAAAAAAAATTGGGAATAGGGCAAAATTTCAATTTTATCACCCAAACCAAAAAATGAGGAACGATTATGGCGAGCGATGATTATTGTTCCTTAGCTCCTTTTTGATGGGCTAGCAAAATTTTAGATGATTCGGGTTCAATGGCCTGGATGCATGTAGATGACGTGTGCTATAACACACGAAAATCTGGGAATCGGTCGCGATTCCAATTTTATGGCCCTAAAACACCAAAAAATGAGGAACGGTCATGGAGAAGCGATGACTATTATTCCTTTGGTCGTTTTTTATGGTCAAGAAAATTTAAGCGATTAAGGTCCGGTAGCCCGGATGCATGCGGATGGCGTGGGCTATAGCACATGAAAATCTTGAAATGGGGCCGAATTCCAGCTTTATGGCTTTAAAATGCCAAAAAATGGGGAATGATCGTGGAAAAGCGATGACTATAGTTCCTTAAGTAGTTTTTTATGCGTCGACAAAATTTTAGGTGATAGGGGTCCGGTCTCCTGGATGCATGCAGATGCATGGGCTATGGCACACAAAACTATGGGAATCAGGCGGAATTCCAACTTTATGGCCCCAAAACCCAGAAATATAAGGAATGGTCATGGCGAAGAGATGCCTATTGTTTCTTACGTCGTTTTCTATGGGCCAGCAAAATTTTAGGCGATTCGGGTCCGGTCGCCCGGATGCATGCAAATAGCATCAGCCATAGCACATGAAAATATGAGAATCGGGCAAAATTTCTGTTTTATGGCCCGAAAACGCCAAAAATGAGGAATGATCATGGAGAAGCAATGACTATTGTTCCTTAGGTCATTTTTGTCCGGCCGATAAAATTTTAGGTTATTCAAGTCCGGTCGCCCGCGGTCATGCAGATTGCGTGGGCTATAGCACATGTAAATCTGTGTATCGGGCAGAATCTCAGTTTTATGGCCCTAAAATCCCAAAATAGAAGGAATGGTCATGGCGAAGCGATAACTATTGTTTCTTAGGTCATTTTTGCTGGGCTGCCAAAATTCTAGACGATTCGGGTTCGCCCGCCAGGATGCATACAGATGGCGTGGATTATAGCACATAAAAATATGGAAATCAGGTAGACTTCTAGTTTTACGGCCCTAAAACCCAAAAAGCGAGGAACGATCATGTCGAAGAGATTACTATTGTTCCTTAGGTCATTTTTGCTGGGATAGCAAAATTTGGGTTCGATCGCCCGGATGCATGCAGATAGTGTCGGCTAGAGCATATGAAAAATCTGGGAATTAGGTGAAATTCCAGTTTTATAGCCCTAAAATGCTAAAAATGATGAGGAACTGTGATGACTATAGTTTCTTAGGTCGTTTTTAATGGGCCGGCCAAATTTTAGACGATTCGAGTCTGGTATGGCGTGGGTTATAGCACATGAAAATCTTTAAATTGGGCAAAATTCCAATTTTATGGATCTAACACCAAAAAAAATGAGGAACAAATGTGGCAAAGTGATTACTATTATTCTATAGATCGCTTTTGATGGGTCGATAATATTTTAGACGATATAGGTCCGTCACCTGGATGCATGCAGATGGCGTGGGCTATAGCACACGAAATCTTGGAAACATGCAAAATTTCACTTTTATAGGCCTAAAACTCCAAAAATTGAGGAACGGTCTTCGCGAAGCGATGACTATAGTTTCTTGGGTCATATTTTATGGGCTGGTAAAATTTAGGCGATTCAGATCCGGTCGCCCTGATGCATGCAGATGTTGTGGGCTATAACACACGAAAAACTGGGAATTTGACTGAATTCCAGTTTTATGGACCTAAAACGCCAAAAAATGAGGAACAACCATAGCGAAGAAATACTATTTTTCCTTAGGTTATTTTTTATGGGCCGACAAAATTTTAGGCGATTCGGGTCCGGTCCCCTGGATGCATGCAGATGGCGTGGCTATAGCACATGAAAATATGGGAATCAGGCGAAATTTTGGTTTCATGGCACTGAAACCCAAAAAATGAAGAACGATCACACGATGACTATAGTTCCTTAGGTCGTTTTTATGGGCCAGCAAAATTTTAGGCGATTCGGGTTTGGTCGCCTGGATGCATGCAGATGGCGTGAGCTATAACACAAAAAAATATAAGAATCGAACAGAGTTCTAGTTTTATGGCCCTAGAACCCCCAAAAATCGAGGAATGGTCATGGCGAAGCGATGATAATTGTTCCTTACATTACTTTGCATGGGTCGGTAAAATTTTAGGCGATTCTGGTCTGGTCGCCCGGATGTATGCAGATGGCGTGGCCTATTAGCACACGAAAATCTAAAAATCAGGCAAAATTCTATTTTGTGGCCCTAAAATGCCAGAAAATGAGGAACGATCATGGTAAAGCGATGACTATTGTTCCTTAGGTCGTTTTTGCTGGTCCGGCAAAATTTTAGGCGATTCTGGTCCAATCGCCCAGATGCATGCAGATGGCGTAGGTTATAGCACACAAAAGTCTGGGAAACGGGCGAAATTTAAGTTTTATTACCCTAAAGCGCCAAAAAAAGAGGAACTGTCTTGAGAAGCGATTAATTTAGTTCCTTAGGTCATTTTTTACCGGAAAATTTTTAGGCAATTAGGGTCCGGTCATCTGCATGGGGATGGCGTGGGCTATAGAAAAACAATTATGGAAATCGGGCGGAATTTTATTTTTATGACCTTGAAACACCTAAAAACGAGGAACGGTCAGGACAAAGTGATCAGTATAGTTCTTTAGGTCGTATTTTATGGGCCAATAAAATTTTAGGCGATTCGGGTATGGTCGTCCGGATGCATGCTGATGGCGTAGGCTATAGACACACGAAAATCTGGGAATAGGGCAGAATTCCAGTTTTATGGCCCTAAAACCCCAAAAATTGAGGAACGGTCATGGAGAATAGATGATTATTGTTCCTTATGTTGTTTTCGATGGGCCAGTCAAATTTTAGGCGATTTGGATCTGGTCGCCCAGATGCATGCAGGCACACGAAAATTTGGGAGTCGGGCAAAATTCTCATTTTTTTACTCTAAAGCGCCAAAAATTGAGGAACAGTCATGGCGAAGTGATGAATTTTATTCCCTAGCTTGTTTTTGATTGGCCTATAAATTTAGGTGATTCGGGTCTGGTCGCCAGGATGTATGCAAATTACCTGGGCTATAACACGAAAATCTGGAAATCGAGCGGAATTCCAAGTGTATGGCCATAAAACACCAAAAAATAAAGAACGATCATGGCGAAGAGATAACTATTGTTCTTTAGGTGTTTTTTTATGGTCTGATTAAATTTTAGGCAACGATAGTACGTTCGCCCGAATGTTTGCAGATAGTGTGGGCTATAGCACACGAAAACCAGAGAATCAGGCGGAACTCAAGTTTTAGGGCTCTTAAACACGAAAAAATGAGGAACAGTCATGGCGAAGCAATGATTATAGTTCCCTAAGTCATTTTTGATGGGTCGATAAAAATTTAGGCGATTAGGGTCCGATCGTCCGGATGCTTGCAGATGCAGTAGGTTATAGCACATGAAAATTAGGGAATCCAGCAAAATTCCTGTTTTAATGCCCTTAAATGACAAAAATGAGGAACGGACATGGATAAGAGATAATTATTGTTCCTTAGGTCATTTTTGAAGGCCAGTAAAATTTTAGGTGATTCGGATCCGGTCGCCCAGATGCATGCAAATGGTGTGGGTGACAAAACACGAAAATCTAGCAATCGCGCGGAATTCCGATTTTATGGTCCTAAAAGCCTAAAAATGAGGAACTATGATGGTGAAGTGATGATTATTTTTTCTTAGGTTATTTTTTATGGGCCAGCATAGTTTTAGGCGTTTGGGGTCCGATCACCCAGATGCATGCAGATGGCGTGGGCTATAGCACACAAAAATCTGTAAATCAAACGGAATTCTAGTTTAATAACCCTAAAATAACATAATAAGGAACGGTCATGGAGAAGCCAATGCTATTTTTCCTTAGGTTGTTTCCGAGGGTACGTAAAAATTTTAGGCTATTCCGGACGCATCTAGATGTAGCACACTAAAATCTGAGAATTGGGCCGAATTCTAGTTTTATGGCCACAAAATGCCCAAAATAAGGAACGGTCATGGAGAAGCAATAACTATTGTTCCTTAGGTTGCTTTAGATGAACCGGTAAAAAATTTGGTGATTCGGGTCAGGTCGACCAGATGCATGCAAATGGCTTAGGCTATAGTACACGAAAATCTTAGAATCGAACGGAGTTCCAAGTTTATTTCCCTAAAACGCGAAAAATGAGGAACGTTCAAGGCGAAGAGATGACTATAGTTCCTTAAGTCATGCTTGATGGGCCGACAAATTTTAGGCGATTCTAGTCCGGACACCCATATCCATGTAGATGGCATTGGCTATAACACACGAAATTTAGGAATCAGGCAGAAGAAATCCAGTTTTATCACCCTAAAACCCCAAAAAACCGAGGAATGGTCATGAAAAAGAGATGATTATTGTTTCTTAGGTTTTTTTCAGTGGTTCGGTAAAATTTTAGGTGATTCGGGTCTGGTCGCCTGGATGCATGCAGATGCCTAGGCTATAGCACATAAAAATCTGAGAATCGGGCGGAATTCTAGCTTTTAACCCTAAAACACCAAAAAAATGAGGAACAGTTTTGGCAAAGTGATGACTATTGTTCCTTTGGTCATTTTTGATGGGCCAACAAAATTTTAGGCAATTCGAGTCCGGTCGCTCGGATGCATGCAGATGGCCTGGGCTGTGGCACAAAAATCTAGGAATCGAGTGGAATTTCAAATTAATGGCCCTAAAACACCAAAATATGAGGAACGATCATGGAGAAACGATGACTATTGTTTCTTAGCTCATTTTTTAAGGGTTGATAAAATTTTAAGTTATTCGCATGCGATCGCCCGAATGTATGCAGAGGGCGTGATCTATAGCACACAAAAATCAGGTAATCGGACAGAATTCCAGTTTTATGGTCGTAAAACATCAAAAAAACAAGGAACAGTCATGGCGAAGCAATGACTATAGTCCTTAGGTCAGTTTTTATGGGCCGATAAAATTTTAGGCGATTAGGGTCCGGTCGCCCGGATGCATGCAGATGGAGTGTGTTATAGCACACAAAATGTAGAGAATCGGGAAGAATTCCTATTTTATGGCTCTAAAATGACAAAAATGAGGAACGCTC
This sequence comes from Nicotiana knightiana, assembly GCA_005239525.1. Classification (NCBI taxonomy): domain Eukaryota; kingdom Viridiplantae; phylum Streptophyta; class Magnoliopsida; order Solanales; family Solanaceae; genus Nicotiana; species Nicotiana knightiana. The sequence continues at coordinate 10,810 of ML372048.1, read as the reverse complement.
ATGGCGGATCAATGACTATTATACCTTAGGTCATTTTTATGGGCCGGCAAAATTTTAGGTGATTCGAGTCTGATCGCACGAATGCATGCAGATGATGTGGGCTGTTGCACACGAAAATTTGAGAATCGGGCTGTATTCAAGTTTTATGACCCTAAAATGCCAAAAACGAGGAATGATCATGGTGAAGCAATGACTATAACTCCTTCGGTCACTTTTTGTGGGCCGAAAAAATTTAGGTGATTCGGGTGGGGTCGCCTGGATGCATCTAGATGGCCAGGGAAATAATACACGAAAATTTGGAAATTGGGTGGAATTCTAGTTTTATAACTCTAAAAACCTAAAACACGAGGAATGGTCATGGCGAAGCGATGACCAGGGGAGGATTTAGGGGCGCGGGTGAACCCCCTTCGCCGAAAAATTACACTGTATATATAAGGGAAAATCTGTATTTTACCTCTATATATTAAGTTTTGAATCCCCTTGAAAGAGCCCAAAAATGTAGCTTAGTGGTCAAGGAGGCTTCAAAATTTGTATAAGGTCATATGTTCAATTCTCACTAGCTACAATTTTTTTAAACTTTTTTCTTTTTGAACCCCCTTCGCGGAGATTCTGCCTCTGCCAATGGTGATAACTATTGTTCCTGAGGATATTTTTGATGTTCTGACAAAATTTTAGGCGATTCAGATTCGGTCGCCCAGATGCATGCAGATGGCGTTGGCTATTACACATGAAAATCAGGAAATCGGGCGGAATTCCACTTTATGGTCCCAAAACATCAAAAAACGAGGAACGACCATGGTGAAGTGATGACTATAGTTATTTAGTTCAAAAATTATGGGCCGACAAAATTCTAGGTGATTCGGGTTTGGTCCCCCGAATGCATGCAGATGGCTTGGGCTATAGCACACCAAAATCTAAGAAGCAGGCAAAATTTCAGTTTTATAGCCCTAAAATGCCAAAAAATGAGGAACGTTCATGGTGACTCAATGACTATTGTTCCTTAAGTCATTTTTTATGGGCCAAAATGTTTTTAGGCGATTTGGGTTCGGACGCCAGGATGCATGCCGGTGACATGTAATATAACACACCAAAATTTGGGAATCGCGTGGAATTCCATTTTATGGCCCTAAAATGCCAAAGAATAAGGAGTGATCATGACAAAGCGATGACTATTATTCCTTAGATTGTTTTATGGGCCGGCAAAATTTTAGGAGCTTCAGGTCCAGTCGCCCGGATGCATGCATATGGCCTGGGCTATAACACACAAAAATTTGGGAATTGGGCAGAATTCTAGTTTTATGGCCCTAAAACGCCACTCATGGCATAGCGGTGACTTTGTTCCTTAGGTCGTTTTCGATGGGTCGAAAAAATTTTAGGAGATTCGAATTTGGCCGCCCAGATGAATGTAGACGGCGTGGGCTATAGCACAGGAAAATCTAAAAATCGGGAAGAATTTCAGTTTTATGGCCCTAAAATGCTAAAAAACGAGCATTGGTCATGGAAAGGCGATGACTATTGTTCTTTAAGTCGTTTTCAATGGGCCAACAAACTTTTAGATGATTCAGGTCCGGCCTCCTGGATACATGCATATGGCATGAGCTATAGCACAAAAAAAAAATTAAAATCGGGTGAAATTCCAGGTTCATGGCCCTAAAATGCCAAAAGTGAGGAATGATTATGGCGAAGCAATGACTATTATTCCTTAAGTCATTTTCAATTTTTAGGCGATTCAAGTCTACTCGCATGGATACATGCAGATGGCGTGGGCTATATCACACGAAAATCTGGGGATCAAGCGAAATTCAAGTTTTGTGGCCCAAAAAGGCGAAAATGAGGAACGGACATGGCAAAGCGATGACTATAGTTCCTTAGGTCGTGTTTGGCTGGCAACATTTTAGGCGATTTTGGTCTGGTCGCCCGGATGCATGCAGATGGCGCAGGCTATAACACACAAAATCTGAGAATCAGGTGAAGTTCCTATTTTATTTTCCTAAAATGTCAAAAAATAAGAACGGTTATGTTGAATCAATGACTATTATTCCTTAGGTCGTTTTCGATGGACCACTAAAAGTTTAGGTGATTCGGATCCGGTCGCCCAGACGCATGTAGATGGCGTGGGTTATAGCATACTAAAAATCTGAGAATCGGGTGGAATTTCTAGTTTTATGAACCATAAATACCGAAAAACAAGGAACGATCATGGCGAAGTGATGAATATTGTTCATAAGGTCACTTTTTATGGGCCGACCAAATTTAGGCGAACGTGAATGAAGTTAACCCTCTCACTTCACATGTCTTCTTTATTTTTCATCATGACTAACATGAGTGAAATAGTGAAATTATAGTAATTATTTCATTTACTCCATCACATGCAATTTGGACATATTCAGTATTTCTAAGGTCGTCCAAGGTAATACCTTTTAGTATCAAAATGAAATCTGAATGAAGAAAAATAATTTACACAAAAAAGCATAGTCTTTCTAACACCGTAGACGAAAATGCAAAGAACTTGATTATTAGTAAAACTTTATATAATAATCTTAAGTTAACTCTTACATCCACCAAGTCATAATTCTTTGTTTTCCCTTACAGTGCCAGGTTCAATGGTATTCTAAGATCTAATGCCTGCCATTTCAGTGATTACCTTCAGAACCTAGAAACTAACCTCCAAGCCGAGTTCTTAGCAATCCTTAAAAATGAGGAGGAGTTTTGGAAGCTCAAATCCAGGATAAGCTGGTTGTGTGAAGGAAACGCCAACACTAGATTCTTTCACACCACTACCATTAACAGATTAAGGAGAAATAGGATCGTAAACTTAACGGATGAAGTAGGTAACCAAACCAAAGACCCCTAGCTCATCAAAGAAACCACCAGAAGGTACTTTGAAAACCTTTTCACCACATCACATGCCTCATCTGCCTGCAAAAGTAGCTGCTATGAGGACACCTCTACTGGTCATAACTGATAGCATGAGAGCATCCTTTTCCTTACCTCTTAGGTACTCTGAAATTAAGAAGGCCATGGACTGTTTCAAACCCTTCAAGGCACCTGGCCCTGATGGTTTGCACCCCTTCTTCTACCAAAAGTGCTGGAACACACTCTCTACCCAAGTCAACAACTTCTGTCAGAAGGTATTCTCCACATCAACTATTCCACCTGAAGTTAATAGGATTCTCCTGTGCTTGAACCCTAAATGCCAAACTGCCACTATGCTTAAGAACTTTAGACCAATTGTATATCACAATGTACAAGCTTGTCACAAAGATCATAGTGAATAAGATTAAGCCCTTACTCCCGATCCTAATTGGCCCCACACAGGCCAGTTTCCTCTCAAACAGGAGGGGTGCAGATAATGCCATAATTTTTCAGGAATACATCACCCTTTTCCAAAATATGAAAGGCGAAAATACTGACATGGTCCTAAAGATTGACTTAGATAAAACCTTTAGACTTGAGTGGTCATTCATTAGAGACTCCCTAATGTTCTTTAAGTTTCCACCTAAAATGACCAATCTGATCCTCTACTGCATCTCTTCTAGTTCCATCTCCATCCTAGTCAATGGAATCCAAACTGAACCTTTTCACCCTACTAGAGGAATCAGGAAGGGAGACCCAATCTCCCCCTACCTTTTCATTATTTGCAATGAAAAGGCTTTTAAGGAATATTAACCAAGCAGTCCTGAGAAATGACTGGCTACCCATTAACATCAGCAGTAATGGCCCAAAAATATCCCACATTTTCTTTTATGATGATCTCACCCTCTTTGGTAGAGCCAATAAGAAAAACTGTGATCTATCTCGGCAATGTTAGAAGAATTAAACAATGCCTCAGGCCAAAAGGTTAACTTCCAAACATCCAAGGTTATCTTCTCAGGCAATTGCAAGGAGGATTGGTCTAGTAGTTGTAGCTCCATGCTAGGAATTACGAAAAGCTGTGAGTTTGGTAAGTATCTAAGTTTTTCCTTTTTTTCATAAAAGGCCTGCCAGTAGAGACTTCTAATTCATTATTGATAACATGAACACTAGGCTGGCTAGCTAGAAAACTAAGATGTTAAACATGGATGGTTGTACAATCCTGGAAAAAGTAAGCCTAGGAAGCATCCCAAGACATGTGATGCAATATATAAAGCTACCGTCTCACATCACCAACCAGATTGACAGAATCCAAAGAAAATTTATATGGGGCACCACAACTGAGAAAAGGAAGCTACACATGATCAAATGAGATACAATTACTAAGCCAAAGAACATGGGGTTGGTCTACAGTAAGCCCAGATGAAAAACAGAGCCAGCCTGACAAGCCTAGCTTGGATATTATACCAAAACACAGACACAATTTGGGCTAGGGTCCTAATGGGTAAGCACTATAGTGGAAGCCATATTAGGGCTAAAACAAAGTCGAGCACTTGACAATGCATACAAGAAGGAAGGAAGGTATGTATTAGGGCTTCTAGATGGGTAGTCCATAAAGGGGATTGAGTCAATTTCATTGTTGATAACTGGATCCCCAATATGCAACCCCTAAACTCAATACTGGGCTTGGCACAACTATGAATTGACCCTAAAGATAAGCTCCATCATCCACAATGGGGAATGGAACCTTGGTGCCGTTCACTACCCCATTCCCAAGGATATTATAAGTGTTAGCAACTCCACCTTCATCCCTATTTCTAGCAACACTGAAGATAAGCTTATCTGGAACCTCAATGGAGATGGGCTTTTTAGCACTAAGTCAACCTACAACCTTATTAGTGTCACGACCCAATTTCGGAGTCGTGCTGGCGCATGTCATGGAACCAGGCAAGCCTCCCTTTTTAACTAAGATAAATTCAATTTCCAATAAAAAATGCAATTTTAAACGAATTTATTAATAATACTAAGAATCTGAAGTTTAAAACAATGTGTGAAAAAATAAATTTAAACCTCCAACCCCGGATCCGGTGTCACTCAGTCATGAGCTGCTATATATAAAAAAAAATAAAGAATGAAGAAATAGGCAACATAGTCTCAAAATAAGTGTAATAGGTGGAATAAGGAAGAGAAGACGAGGTCGTGATCGCCATATGCTACCTCGACAACTACAATGGAAACTCTGACTGCTGCTCAATATCCAATACCGGGTCCCGGTGTACCTGGATCTGCACACAAGGTGCAGGGTGTAACGTGAGTACACCAACTCAGAAGTAACGAACCCAAACTATGGGCTGAGAAGTAGTGACGGACAAAAACCTCAAAATTTTACAATAACAATATATTAAATTTAGACATGCTAACAGTTTATCAGGATGAGTAAATATGCCAAGTATGCCAGTATACTCTACATGCCATCATAAAATATATGCATTAAACCAGTGTGGATATGCACATAGTGCTCACAACTTTCCCACAGAAGTTCACTCAGTACTATATATGTCTCTCAGGCCCAGGGAAGTTCAATCCCGGAATATGGATAAACACCGGTGACCGTAGTCACTCCGTACTGAGGAAAAAGGCCAGTCCAGCCCCACGGAGAAAATCCATCTCCGGGATAAAACACTCGGACAAGATCCATGTCCAGGGACGATCCATCCCTCACATAACATCCACTTCGGACAAGATCCATGTCCAGGGAAGATCCATCCCTCACATAACATCCACTTCGGACAAGATCCATGTCCATGGAAGATCTATCCCTCACATCAGTGCGCTCACTGGGGGTGTAAAGACTCTAGAAGGGCCCTAGTGGCCCAAGCGCCATATCGATCCAATGAAGGCATGATTTAAATATCGCTGCAGTGTGAAGTCCATTCTCATAACTGTCTCAATAACAGGCTCTCGGCCTCACTCAGTCATTACTCTTCAGCCTCACTCACATGGATCACAAATGCCTCCATCAGCCCGAAATAATGATAAGTATGCACATAATTAACAATACTGAGAATGAGATATGAAGTGATATGCTATAACAGGACTGAGTATATGAAATCAAGTAATAACAAAATGAGACAGTAATATACGACCACTCGGGTGTCAGCATTTTCGGCGTGAAGCCTAGCATTTATACTTAACATGATTTCTAACATGTTCACAATTACCACATTAATAGAAGCACATATATCATCATGGAATAATCACTAAGCGGTACCATGGGGATAAGCCAGGCCACAATTACTCGGTGCACGCCCGTCACTTGGCATGTGCGTCACCTCAACAATAGTCATAAATGATTTAGCTCGGGGTTTCGAACCCTCAAAACCAAGTTTGAAAACGTTACTTACCTCAAAATCAGCTAAAATACTATTCCGCAGTGTCTTTGCCTCTAAATCCGGCCTCTGAGTGCTCCAAATCTACCAAGTTCATATTTTTATCATCAATTTATGCTTAAGGAATGAATTCCAATTAAAAAGCACCAATTTTAGCTCAAAAACTCGAAATTGGTCAAAACCCGACCCCCAGGCCTGCGTCCCGGAACTCGGAAATTTTTATACAAAATCGTTCTTCATCATCTCACGAGTCCGTACATATAAAGAGCACTAAACTCGGAGTTCGTTTGACCCCTCAAATCAATCCCTAAAGGTCTCATAATCTCAAGCCCTAAACCCACTTTTTTCTACTGATTTTCGTGAATTTAACACTGATATTATGTTCTATAATCATCCATAAATGAGTTTTAAGGTCCAAAATACTTACCTCTATGAAGAACAATGATTAAGTCGCCCCCAAAGCCCTATGTCCGTACAAAAATGGTGTAAAAAGGTTTAAGTAGCGAAGGGTTTATTTATATACTGCCCAGTGATTTACTCTCCCTGATCGCGATGCCTTGGTTCCTTACTCCACGTGATCACAATCCATATCATGCGGTCGCGATGACCATTGACCTCTGCTCACACGCCCCTTCATTTACACTACGCGACCGCAACATGCTCCACGCAATCGCACTGCTCAACCTGCTCAACCTCTGCGATCGCGAACACACTTATGCGATTGTAGAGAGAAAAATTCTGCCCCTCTCAATTTGAACTACGTGATCGCTTCTCTCCTCACGCGATCGCAGTGAAGGATTTCCTACTGCACAAAAACCAGAAAACCAGCAATTCTCTAAGGCCCGAAAATGCCCGTTAACCAACCGAAATCAATCACGAGCCCCTCGGTACCCCGACCAAAGTTACCAACACATCATAATTGATTATTTAAACTTAGATGCACTCTTAAAACACCAAAACTAACATCAAAACACCAAATTTACATCGGATTCAAGCCTAAGAACTTTGAAATTTCTAAAATTCACCAATGACGCCGAAACTATCCAAAACAACTCCGATTGACCTGAAATTTTGCAGACATATAAAAAATGACATTATGAACCTGTTCCAACTGTCGGAATTCCATTCTGACCTCGATAGCCTATTTTCCACTACCGACCAGATATTACCAAAAATTAACTTTCGCCAATTCGAGCCTAATTCTACACCGGACATCACAAAAATATTCTGAACACACTCCCAAGTCCCAAATCACCTAACGAAGCTATCCGAGCCATAAAATCCTCGTTCCGAGGTCGTTTACCAATAAGTCAACTCTCAGTTGACTTTTCCAACTTCAAGGCTGTTTTTAAAGACTAAGCGACTAAACTCTCACTACAACCATTCAAATTTCAAGCCTACCAACTCTAACACATCAATAACAGTATAACCAACCTATGACAAGTCAAGAATAGTAATTACAATTCAGGTTCTACGTAACGATCGACCGGGTCGTTACAATTAGTTCTGAGTTAAACCCTAGTAATAGCCAGGATGACTTTTTTGGCTAGATTTGGAAACTAAAAGTCCCTAATAAAATAAAAATGTTCACATGGATGATGTAGCACAATAGGCTGTGAACCGCAAATGTCACGCCTCAAACCTGGGGAAGCGTGGATGGCACCCGGTGCCATATTGGCCCTTGCAAACTACTCTGTAACTCAAGATCGTTTGACGAAAACTAGAACATACATAGGTCGAGCTGGATGAACTCATTCTTTCTGTAACTATCATGGGCCAACATAGCCACAACTCATAATGTATAACTATAAGTGGGCAAACGTTGTATCAGCGATCCATCGTACTTAAAACATAAATACACACGGATCTTCAAGGCCTCTGACATACTGTACATAATGAACCTGTGTCTACAAAGCCTATAGGAGTGTTCAGCATCAAACAGGCCAGGGCCTCAGACTACCCATAAGTTCATAGCAAAACTCTGACATGATGACTTATAGACACGACTGCACTCCGAATGAAGTGGAGTTAACTTCGTCTACTATGAAGGTACGTCAAACTTATTACCTACACCTGCATAAATGAATGCAGCGTCCACAACAAAAAGGAAGTCATTACGAATAATGTACCGAGTATATAAGGCATAACTGAAGCATAACAATAAGTCAACATTAATGAGAGGGATATAAGAATCAACTTGAACCTCTGAACTGCCACCGTATATGCATACTAATTATACTTATATATATATATATATATATATATATATATATAAATGCCTCTTTTTGGGACTATTATCCATATCGTAACATGACTACCCAACTGATAAGTGGTAACTACCCAATTGATCGTAGCGCGATGGTAAATGCATGACTGACCAACAAGTCGTAGCTCGGTGATAAATGTGTAACTGCCCAACCAGTCGTAGCTCTATGGTAAATGCATGACTACCTGACCCGTAGCTCGATGGTAAATGAAGATGTATGACTTCCCAACCGGCTATAGCTTGGTGGTAAACGAAGATGCGTGACTGCCCAACCGACCATAGCTCGGTGGTAAATGAAGATGCATGACTGCCCAACTGGCCATAGCTCAGTGGCAAATGAAGGTGCATGACTGCCCAACCGGCCGTAGCTCGGTGGTAAATGAAGATGCATGTCCAACCGGTCGTAGCTCAGTGGTAAAAGAAAATGCATATAACACTACATTATGAACATTAAATATTTATCGTATGCCGCTGATGCGAGGCTAGCATTCATGGTTTAACATGTTATATGCCCTACATTTTATGTGTGTTAATGATAAAAATACACTTTTTATGTGCATAATAGAGTCTATTTCATGTGTAGGTGAAGTGGAGATGGAAACCGATCTCAATGGATGCAAATACATCGAAAATATGCTCAAGAGGCGAGGAGGAGTGCACCGAGCTATAGCCGGGCGCCAGAGCCCAAACACCTGACCCTGCCTGGCGTTAGCCAGGCGTTAGAGTCCAAATTCCAGCCTTAGCCTGGCGTTATCCAGGCGTTAGAGTCCAAACGCCAGCCTTAGCCTGGCGTTAGCCAAGCGCCAGGGCCCAAACGCCAGGCCCCTGTTTCGGTCAATTCCGAGTTTTGACGAGTTTAAGTGTTTCCCGGTTGGAATAGAAGTCTCCTACACGTTTAAGGTTTGTCCTAAACATATAAATAGACCTCTAAAACACAACTTAAAAAAGGAATTTTGAAGTACTTGAAGAAGGCTTCGGACGGCAAGACATAAATTTGTACAGATTTTCTTCATTACTTTGTAGCTTAATTATGCAAGTTATTTTAGATTTGATTCTTTTGAACATGTTTAGCTAAATTCTTTAATCTAGGGTTTTGGTAGAACCCGTTGGAGGATGAACTTATTTTGTTATTAATATAGTTCCGATTGATTGATTAATCTCTATTTGTTCAACTACGTTCTTGTTGTAGTTGATTGAAGGGCCCTCAATTAGCTGTTCCTATTTATTATGTATCTACTTGAGAGAGAGTGCATATTTAGGTAGTTGTTTGAACAACATCACTCCCGGAGTATAGACGAAAGTCATAACCGAGGGTTTAGAGGTTGGATTAGAGATAACGATACCTCGGGTGCAATCTAAAGTGAACTGTAATGCAATCTAGCTAGCGTAACTTGAGAGAGTGCGTCTAGTAAATTATCATAATTACTTGAGAGAGATTTATGGTAGATAGAGTGTTCATGATTGATAAAGACAACTAATCAAGCTATATAAAGTATCCGAGAAGTAAATTCACCGACGGGGGAAACCATAACCTTAGATCTTTATTACAATCGTTTACACTTTAGCTTAGTTAATCTTTAGTTTTAATCTTTAGTGTTAGTAATTTGAATAACATCGAGTGACAGTTGAGTATTCTAATAGCTTGTTTGATACGTAAATTCCCTGTGGGATCGACTATGGGCATAATACCCCGGATTATATTTGCAACCCCCGCTTAGTCTTTTATTAGACATAATTGAGCGTGATCAAATTTTGGCGCCGTTGCCGGGGAATTAACGGTATTATCAAGTGTAGCTGTAATTGTACATATTATTA
>ML372043.1:0-33380 GCA_005239525.1 Nicotiana knightiana | reverse complement strand
GAAACTACAGAGTAATGAAGAAAATCTGTACAAATTGATGTCTTGCCGTCCGTCTCTTCGAATCCCTTTCAATTACTTCGAATCCCTCGAATCCTCCTCTTCGAATCTCTCTAAGTTGTGTTTTTGGGGTCTATTTATATGTTTAGGACAAACCCTAAACGTGTAGGAGACTTCTATTCCCAACGGGAAACACTTAAACTCGTCAAAACTCGTAATTGACCGAACTTGGGACCTGGCGTTTGGGCCCTAACGCCTGGCTAACTCCAGGCTAAGGCTGGCGTTTCAGCTGTAACGCCTGGCTAACGCCAGGCAGGGTCAGGCGTTTGGGCTCTGGCGCCCGGCTATAGCCCGGTGCACTCCTCCTCGCCTCTTGATCGTATTTTCGATGTATTTGCATCCATTTAGCTCGGTTTCCATCTCCAATTCACCTATACATGAAATAGACTCTATTAAGCACATAAAACGTGTGTTTTTATCATTAACGCACATAAAATGTAAGGCATATAACATGTTAACTATGAATTCTATCCTCGCATCAGGCGGCCTTATCATCTGCTACCGAGGGCAGGTCCATATGTTCCATCTGGAACCAAGATATGAACTCGCTGAGCATCTCGTTGTCTTTCTGCTTCACGTTGAAGAGGTTGGACTTCCTCGTCTCGACGTTTATGGATCTGGCGTGTGCCTTGACGATGGAATCTGCGAGCATGGCAAGGGAATCAATGGAGTTGGGCGGCAAATTAGGGTAGCATAGCATCGTCCCTTCGATAAAGTTTCTCTGAACTTCTTCATTAGAACAGACTCAATCTCATCATCCTCTAAGTCGTTCCCTTTTATTGCACATGTGTAAGAAATGACATGCTCATTGGGGTCGGTAGTTCCATTATACTTGGAAATTTCCGGCATGCGGAATTTCTTTGGGATGGGCTTAGGAGCCGCGATCGGGGGGAAAGGCTTTTGTATGAGCTTCTATGAATCCAAACCCTTCAGAATCGGTGGTGCCCTTGGAATTTGATCAACTCGGGAGTTATACGTCTCTACTTTTTTTATCATTTTCTTCAATCATCTTCTCCCCTGATTCAATTCGCCTTGTGATCTCCTCGAGCATTTTCGTAATAGCGGGGTCAGTCCCCGATTCATCCACGTTTGACCTCTCTGATACTGGTTCGGCCCTATAAACAACTTCCAGTAAGGGCTCGCGTTCGGCCATACTCGGTGCGTGGTTCTGATACTGGAGTTGCACTATGGCAGCATGTTGAGCCTGCAATATTTCAAATATTAATCGAAGGCTTCCTCCACCATCTTCGCCGCCCTGTGTATTCTAACCGGCTGATCGAACGTCTCTGTGAATGCTATTTTCGGGGTCGACACCCAGATTTGCATTTAGAACTGACGTCGATGGGGTCTGCAATTTGTACTCCCTCGAGGTCGGCCTGAGGTACTCCGTTCTCTGGGGCGGCTATGTTGTCATTTTCTCCGTAAAAACCAAGGCCATTATCGGTGCGTGTGGGTATTGCTTGAGAATTCGACATGTTGATCCCGAAATCAAAAACACTTACAAGAACAAGCGTAAAGCGGTGTGTGTTATAAGAATCAGTACCAGGCAATCACTTTTATCCTTAGCCCCACGGTGGGCACCAAACTGTTTACCCTTAAATCGGATAACAATTAAATTTATAAGTGGGTTTAAGGATACGTAATTTCACTTGGCACTAATTGAGAAATATGAGAATTAATGTTAGAAATTGACTGTAAAATTAAGCAAACCAATATGAAGTGAAACTCTGCCCTCGAGCTAGATTGCCCTCGAGCCGACTGAGTGTATAATTGAGAAATGTGAACTGAACGGAAGAACAAGAGAGCTTAGGAGGAAAAATGTATAGTATTGCTTTGTTATGTGTGAATGTGATGCTTACAATTGATTAGAATCCCCTTTTATATAGTAGAGGAATTTTACTTATGGTACAATTCTAAATACAGAAGGAATTCTCATGATTGGCTAGATAACCATTCTTGATTTGATTCGTGCCCGATCACGGATATCTCAGCTTTTCATTAGTAGGTTTTCTTCGGTCTCGCTAGATGTCTATCCCGTTTGGTCTCAATCCTGGCTGGTCTCGATCTCGATTGGCACTTCGAATCCCGAGCTTGGTACCGCACCGTCATGTCTCGGTCTGATATAATACGGGACCGATCCTCGGACTACCATCCTAGTCTCGATTAATCGAACAAAATCGGGTGAACCCGGTTTTGACCGTATACAACGTTCTCCCTCTAAACAAGAATATCTTAAAGACTATACTATGGATGTTGTTAAATGAGAAAGAAGATCCTCAATTTATAAAAGTCCAAAATATATTCGTCCATGAAAATAATTAGTCAAATATTATAGACTGATAATTCTATTTAGAAAAAATAAAATCAATAATAATAAATATTTTGTCATTCCTTAAAAAAAAAAAAAAGTAAAATTCAAGCAAAGACCGAGCACCACTCCCACCAACACCTTTTCTTTTCTTGGGCTTTCTCATCTCCAAAAAAGGGTAAAAATTAATAGAATCAAACCAGCTTTTACCTAATAAGAGGATTAATAGAACTTGGCCAATTGATAAACATGTATCGTCGGTCAACCCTTTGCTAATTTGAGCCTTTGGAAACTCTTAGGCCGCTTTCTTCCCTAATTAAACTAGAGCAATTATTCGGAAAAGTACACACTTTTTCTTTTTCTTTTTTTAAAACTTGAAACATCTTAAAACTGGTAAAAGCATAATTCAGTGAGAGGAACTTCTCTTCCATATTACGCAGATTACATCAAGAAACGTTTACCTCATGGTCCATGGAGGTAGAGATGAGAAAATACTGTCCACATATTCTCCGAATTTTGTCTTTTCCATTATTCCAAATACAAAGTTTGACTTTCATATTGGCCAAGGATTTTAACCCAGAAAAAAAAAATGATGTCTCACATCACAAGTTGAACTTATCGATTTACAGGTTGTTTGGATGGTTGTTACCTGTCGTATTGTATCGTATTGTTATTTTAAATATGATGTTTGTTTTGGTTATCACTTAAATTTTATTGTATCGTATTGGTAAATCCGTCGTTACGTAACGACGAAATGTGCTACTTTATGTAACGACCGATTTGGTGCGGTTGCATCGTTATCTTGTTTTTTTTCTCTCATCTCACCCTTCACTATTATTAAATAATTTTATTTATCATTTATCCTACCTTTTATATAATAAATTTACCCTGTATCATAATTTTTCTTTATAATATTACAAATTTATTCTTTATATTGCTGGTGCATGATATCATGAAACAACGACAACAATACAATCTATCAAAATATTTTATTCATCAAACGATACAATACAATACAATATATTACATTATGAAACAATATGTAACAATCATCCAAACAAACTATTATTATTAGACAACTAGTTTCAGACGTTCAGTTCTTGGGGGGAAATTATCGAGAGAGGAAAAATGGCTTGAAAAAGTAAATTCTACTCGTTTAATTGTTTTCTTTTTTTTTTGTAGAAAAATACCTCCTTACTGTGTTTATTGTTAGTTTAGTATATGCCTTGTGATAATGTTGCTTTTTTTATTTCATAAAGTAGGCTGAATTTGAATTACACTTTTATTAGGTTAGTATCTCTTAAGTTTAAGTCATTTTATTGTTTATTTTTTATTTTTTTTCAGAAAGCGATATACAATTTGTTTCAATTTTGAGTGACGGAAGGATTGATCTTTAATTAATATCAATAAAATAGCAACCATATGAAGTCATTATTGATGTCAATTAGTGGCTAATTTAATTTATATATATCACTTATTTGACCTCGACATAATACCTCCATTATGCAACATGCTTGAATCATCAAAACAACTAAGTAGTTCAACTCATGTTGCTATTTTATCATGTCCGAACTGAAGGATTGTTTACATAGTCTATGGAAAATAATAGAGTGAAACAGACGTTGAAAAGTACCATAATTGATTTAAATAACCAGAGGATGACGGTGTTATTTTTCTAATAAACAATGCCCAATAATGAGGTCACATGTGTTTACATGTTGCTAGCGCAACATTAAAATTAAAATTAAAATTAAAATTAATTACGTAAAACAATTGCCAAAGTCAAAGTAGAACCTAAAATTAGTAGGCACAATGGAGACATATATAACTTAGAAAGTGAAGACTTTCTTAATTATTTTCTTTATGAAACAGTCGAAACAACGACAGACCCTCTTTTCTCTCTTGCACGTACCCCGACAATCTCTCTTTTTATGTATGCGGCTGATCACGCTCAATTCTAATCTTAAAAATGATAAGCGGTCGCCGTAAATATAATTCGATTTAAAAGTTCGGATTTAAATTTCACAGAGAACTAAAGTTTCGTCATAATTATTTTAATATCGCTAAAAAGACAAGCTCGAATAAATTTCTAAGTTATAAATAATAAGATTCTTATATCTAACTAATTGACTAACAAACTAAAGCAGTAAATTAACAACTAAAGATACTAAGGGTGGAAGATTAAATTTAGAAGGTCTAGAGTTATGATTTTCCCTATTGTCGAAATTTTTCCCGCTATGTTCCCTGCAATTTCGCCTATGTATTCTCTACTGATCATGAGCACTTTAGGTGTTGTAATTCTCTCTCGAACAACTACAACAATTTACTAGGCATATTCTCTCGAACTACGCTAGTTGGCTTTATCTAACCGCTCACTATGACCACGTCAAGGCTTTGTTATTTCTAAACCTACCTTTAAACCCACTGTATTGATTTCTCACATACGTTAGGAGTGACGTTGTTCAACAACCACCTAAATATGTATGATTTCTCAAGAAACACATAATAAATAGGCACAGTCAATCGATGGTCATTCAATCAACAACAATAAACACGTAGTTGAACAAGTAGAGAAATCCAACTGCTCAATTATATAAAACACGTATACGGTAAAACTGGGGAAGGCCGATTTTAAGGCTTCTACAGTGTTTCGAGCCTCGACCTCGATTGTATCAGAGCATAATCCGAAGTTCAACCCCGAGGTGAATTCCTCGAGGAAGCATTCCGAGGGATCAATATACCTCGAGACAGGGTAAAGATCGAAGACCGTCATAAGAAGGTAGGAAATTCCCAAAAGGCATGTGGTTAAAGCTGACCAAGTCCGCAAGGATAGTACAAGTCCGTACTACGACATTAAATAGATGTACCAGCTGTATTTCTTTGTAATAATTACACATGTACTATGTTGGGATTCCTCCTCTTATATAAAGGGGACCCTTGTCATTTTGTAAGGGGGATGATATTCAATAATAGAACAAAAACATTATCTGCTCTCTAACTCAAAGATTCTCTACAATTGTTCCATTGATTTATTGCTTTCTATTTATTGTGTTCATTTATTGTTCTTCACTTATTGCTCATTATTGATCATAAAGAGGCCATCTTCGAGGCCCTCAATATTTTTATATCTTCATCGACCGCCCTCTGTCAAGCACTCGAGCTCGATCTCGAGGCCCTATTTTCGACCAGCTCGAGACCCCGTCTCATAGCTGCTCGGTTTGCACAATTCCATTATCCTTTGCTCTTATCTCATTTTTCTTAACTCTCACTTAGCATCTATTGCCTAAACAACTAGTGTTAGAATAAATCACATATTTTTAGAACCACAAAATCAGATATAATTGTAATTATCATTTTTACAGCAAACAGTTTGGCGCCCACTGTGGGGCTAAAAATAATAGTGATTGTTTTAGTGCTGATTTTCTAAAAATACAAATTATTCTTTACACTTTTTCTTATACAAGAATCTTCAATTACAGTTCAGAAAATATCCAACTCAGTGAATGCACATGAAAACAATGGCATTGAACTTCATAGAGAGAACGGTGCAGCTGCCTCAAGCGCCGGTGTACCACCGCAAAACTGTGGAGGGGCACCAGTACAAATCCCCGTTGATGAGGTCTCACGCAACGCTCTGCATGTCAATATAAGCTCCCAAACAGATGGAAGTGTGCGCGGAGAAGACCGACACAAAGCGAAGAAAACTCTCGCTCGCAAAGAAGTGGCCCAACTGATCAACAAAGGGCATCTTCAAGAACTTCGCGACGATCGAGCCAAGAACCACTTCCCAGAAATAGAATCGAACAGGAAGAATGGTCCTGAAGAACCCCAGCACTCCATTCACGTGATTATTGGAGAAACTGATGTCCTGCGAGGACCCATGTTCAAACGGACCAAAGTTTCCATCGCAACGGAAGAGCAAACTCAAAGGTATATACTTGAGGGAACTGTTGTGTTCAGAGAAGAAGCCCTGTCTCAACCACATAATGATGCACTGGTAATTTCTTTTCTCTTAAATAAAATTCAAATTAAACGTGTGCTCGTGGATCCAGGTAGCTCGGCCAATATAATCGGATCGGGGGTAGTGGATCAGCTCGAACTGCTCGACCAAATCATACCCGATTCTCGAGCCTTCGATGGATTTAACATGACGAGCGAAACGACGAAGGGGGAAATCATCCTCCCAGTCAATTTGTCCTATACAGTTCAGGATACCAAGTTTCATGCCATCGAGGGTAGATACAACGCCCTGCTTGGAAGGACATGGATACAAAGCATGAGGGCGGTACCATAGACTCTGCATCAGATGTTGAAGTTCCCAACTAAAGATGGAGTAAACGGTGTATGGAGAGCAACACACAACAAAGGAAATGTTCGAAGTACACGGCATGGCACCGGCGCATATACTCCACCTCGGAGGGGTCAGATGATAAACAGGTCCTCGAGGATGATGAATAAGGCTTCCTCACTCATCGAACCTTCGTTACCCCCGAAGAATCGGACGCAACAAAATCAATGGTCAAATAACTGGAGCAAGCTGTTTTGATGGAACATCTCCCAGATTGAAAGGTATACCTGGGAACGGGATTAACCCCCGAACTCAGGAAGAAACTCATTCAATTTCTTATTAACAACATTGATTGCTTTATTTGGTCCCACTTAGACATGACAGGGATCCCACCGGAAATAACTACTCATCGGCTAAGCGTCGACCCCAGGTTCAAACCGGTGAAGCAAAAAAGAAGGCCTCAGTCCGAGGTAAAACATGCATTCGTCAAATACAAGGTAACAAAATTCCTCAAAATAGGGTCCATCAGGGAAGTAGAATATCCTGAATGGTTGGCCAATGTAGTAATAGTTCCCAAAAAGGGAAACAAATTAAGAATGTGCGTTGATTATAAAGACTTAAATAAAGCATGCCCTAAAGATTCATTCTCGTTGCCCAACATCGATCGCTTGATTGATGCCACGGCTGGCCACGTGATCCTCACCTTTCTCGACGCTTACTTCAGGTATAATCAAATTCAAATGAACCCCGAGGATAGGGAAAAAACCTCGTTCATCACGAAGTATGGCACATACTGCTACAATGTAACGCCCTTCGGGATAAAAAAACGCAGGGGCCACGTACCAATGCTTAGTTAATAAGATGTTCGAACATCAAATAGGAAAATCCGTGGAAGTTTACATTAATGACATGTTAGTTAAGTCCCTGCGTGTAGAGGACCGTTTGACTCATTCGCAGGGAACTTTCGACATCCTTAGAAGCTACAAAATGAAGCTCAACCCCGAGAAATGCGCCTTCGGCGTAGGTTCGGGAAAATTTTTAGGCTTCATGGTATCAAACAGGGGGATTGAAATCAACCCCGACAAAATCAAGGCCATCTAAGAAATCACGGTGATAAACATTGTGAAGGTCGTACAACGGATGACCGGGCAGATAGCGGTGTTAGGCCGATTCATCTCTAGGTCATCAGATCGGAGCCATCACTTTTTCTCCCTACTCAAAAAGAAAAACAACTTTGAGTGGACTCCGGAGTGCCAGCACGCCTTGGAGGAGTTAAAGCGGTATCTCTCAGGCCCGCCTTGGCTCCACACCCCGAAGAGGAAAAAACGTTATACTTGTACTTAGCAGTGTCTGAGGTAGCGGTAAGTGGCGTGTTGGTTCGAGATGAGCAAGGTACGCAATTCCTTGTCTACTATGTGAGTCAAACCCTGGGAGATTCTAAAACTAGGTATCCACACTTGGAAAAAAATTAGCTCTTGCATTAATAAGTGCATCTCAAAAGTTGAAGCCTTATTTTCAATTTCATCGTATATGTGTTTTAACGACATATCCTCTTCGAAATATATTGCATAAACCCGAATTATTATGGCGACTGGCCAAATGGGCCATCAAACTCGGGGCATATGATATCGAATATCAGCCCCGAACGGCTATCAAGTCCCAAATTTTGACGGACTTCGTGGCCGACTTTACGCCCGCCCTTGTGCCCGAGGTAGAAAAAGAACTTTTACTAAAAACGGGCATATCATCAGGGGTATGGACCTTATTCACCGACGGTGCCTCGAACGTGAAAGGATCCGGGCTCGGCATAGATCTGAAACCACCTACGGGTGGCATGATTAGACAATCTATAAAAACTGCAAAGTTCACTAACAACGAAGCCGAGTACGAGGGTATGATTACAGGTCTCGAATTGGCCAAAGTCCTAGGAGGGGAAATCATCGAAGCAAAATGTGATTCCCTTCTGGTAGTAAATCAGGAAAATGGGAGCTTCGAGGTTCGAGAGGATAGGATGCAACGATACCTAGACAAATTTCAAGGCACTTTGCGTCGCTTCAAAGAATGGACTTTGGTCCACATACCTCAAGAGCAAAACAGCGAGGCCGATGCACTCTCAAACCTGGGATCATCCGTCGAGGAAGATGACATACTACCCGGGGCTGTTGTTCAGCTATCCAAATCGGTGATTAAATAAGTCCATGCCGAAATTAACTCCACCAGCCTGACATGGGATTCGAGAAATAAGTACACCGATTATTTGGGAAGTGGGAAGCTACCCACGGACCCAAAAGAATCAAGGGCCATTCGGACCAAAGCATCTCGATTTTCACTCGACAAGAATGGAACTCTATACAGAAGAACCTTCGATGGGCCCCTAGCAGTATGCTTGGGATCGGGAGACACTGATTACATGCTCCGAGAAGTCCACGAGGGCACCTGCAGAAATCACTCCGGTGTCGATTCCTTAATTCGAAAGGTGATCAGAGCAGGTTACTATTGGGACAGCATGGAAAGGGACACCAAAGAATTCGTCCAAAAATGCGACAAGTGTCAAATATATGCACCAATGATCCACCAACCCGGTGAACAGCTACATTCAGTCTTATCACCATGGCCATTCATGAAATGGGGAATGGACATCGTCGGTCCCCTACCAATGGCACCAGGTAAAGCTAGATTTATTCTATTTATGACTGACTACTTTTCAAAATGGGTGGAAGCACAGGCCTACGAGAAGATAAGAGAAAAAGCAGTCATCGACTTCATCTGGGATCACATCATGCGTCGATTCAGGATCCCCTCCGAGATAACGTGTGATAACGGGAAGCAGTTCATCGGAGGCAAAGTAACAAAGTTTCTCGAGGATCACAAAATCAAAAGGATCCTATCAATGCCCTACCACCCATTTGCAAATGGTCAGGCTGAGTCCACAAACAAGACCATCATTCAAAACTTGAAAAAGATGTTAGAAAATGCGAAAGGAAAATGGAGAGAAATGTTGCCCGAGGTGCTATGGGTGTATCGGATAACCTCTAAATCGAGCACAGGAGAGACACCGTTCTCTTTGGTATATGGGTCCAAGACTTTGATACCGGTCGAGGTCGAAGAGCCAAGCACCAGATTCCGACATGCCATCGAGGACTCAAATAATGAGGCCATGACTAAAGCCCTCGAGCTATTAGATGAAAAGCGATAAGCTTCACTGGTCCGGATGGCCTCCCAAAAACAAAGGATCAAAAGGTACTATAACAGGAGAACAAACCTCCGACATTTCGGAGTGGGGACTTAGTCCTAAGAAAGACACCCTAAACACTCGAAACCCTAATGAGGGGAAGCTAGGCCCGAGTTGGGAAGGACCGTACCGTGTCCTCGAAGTAATCGGCAAAGGGTCCTACAAACTGGGCACCATGGAAGGCGAGCAACTTCCAAACAATTGGAACATATAAATTCTCAAACGCTATTATTGCTAAGCTATAACCTTCTCTATTTTCATTTGTGCTTCGCACTAATGCTTTACAGGTGTCCGATGGAAGACACCGCTACACCCTTCGACTTGAAGACCTTGGCCTTTGAAGCATGCGTTGTACTCTTGTCCTTCGGTCGGGTATTATCCCACTAGGGTTTTACCAACAAGGTTTTTAACGAGGAAACATCTATATGCTACCTAAGGAGAGGCTTCTATTCAATCGACCTCAAATACTGAGGGGCATCCCCCCGGGAGATCACCTCCTCGAAGAAATTTAAATATTCCAAAAAGGGTCTCGACAGGAGAATGATGTATCGGACCAAACGATCGAATAAACTGTGTCCATGTAGAATAATCGAACCCTCGATGGCGAAAACATGTATACTTGTACCAAGTAATCGAAGGAGAATTTTTTGTCGTCAAAACACTTTGCGCTTCAAAGAAGTTTGCTATTTTCACAAGAAACGGCCCCAATATCAAAAATTTCCCGAACACTCGGGGACTGACATCAAAAACTCGAAGCCATAAGACCTCAGGGCCGGCAACTTCGAGCTCATAAGCCCTCAATTAGGAAATATCGCATCTGTAAGACCTCAATGAGGCATGATCAAACTCATAATGCCTCAATGAGGCAATACCGCATCTGTAAGACCTCAACGAGCCATGGTCAAAATTTATGAGGCGATATCAAATTTGTAAGACCTTCAAAAGGGCATAACCCCGACTCGGGGATTGTCCTCGACAGTCGGCTCATCGAGCTATCAAACTTGAAACCGTAAGACCTCAATCAGGTAATTTCGAGTTCATAAGCCCTCCATGAGGCAATATCAACAATGTAAGTCCTCCACGAGGCAATATCGACAATGTAAGCCCTCCACGAGGCAATATCGACAATGTAAGCCCTCTACG
Source organism: Nicotiana knightiana (assembly GCA_005239525.1). NCBI lineage: Eukaryota > Viridiplantae > Streptophyta > Magnoliopsida > Solanales > Solanaceae > Nicotiana > Nicotiana knightiana. Next base: position 22,352 of record ML372043.1, on the reverse strand, counting down.
AGGCAATATCAACAATGTAAGACCCCCATGAGGCAACATCAAGTTTATAAGTCCTCAATGAGGCAACATCAAAAGGTTTTCTATTTTCACAAGGAATGGCTCCAGAACCAAAAACTTTCGATGTCCCGGGGACTGTCATCGACAGTCACCCCATCGAGCCATCAAAAACTTGGATCTATAAGACCTCAAGGCTGGAAAATTCGAGATCATAAGCCCTCAATAAGGTAGTATCATACATGTAACACCTCAAGCAAGGCATGTACAAACCTGTAAGACCTCAAGCAAGGCATGTGCAAATTTGTAAGACCTTAAAAAGGTATAATCCCGATATCAAAGTCAAGGCTATATATTCGAACTTGTAAGACCCCTAAAAAGGCATACCCTCGATATAGACGCCGAGGCTACCTCGCTCGTGGATTGAGAGGCTATGGCCAAATACAATGACTACGGTCATAAGGCTCTGGCCAAACCAACGCAACTCGGAGACGTCCGACCGTCTCCATAAAATCACAGACCTCCAATTACTTCGAAAATACTTCAAAAAGAACCGGTTAAAGGTCGTACCGACCCAATGCGTAAGAGCCTAAGCGCCATCCATGTTAAAGGTCGAATCGACCCAATGTGTAAGAGCCTAAACACCAACCTAAAGAGCCTTATAGCCGATTTAAAAAACCTAAGGGTTGACGAGCTCAATTCGAAACCCAACTCGAAGACTGAGCCCTAAACGGTTAACTAAAAAGCTCCTAAGGGCCAATGCGTAAGAGCCTAAGCGCCAGCCATGTTAAAGGTCGTACCGACCCAACGCATAAGATCCTAAGTGCCAGCCTAAAAAGCCTCAGGGCCAATTTAAAAAACCTAAGGGTTGATGAGCTCGAGTCGAAACCCGACTCGAAGACTGAGCCCTAAACGGTTAACTAAAAAAGCGGCTAAGGGCCAATGCGTAAGAGCCTAAGCGCCAGCCACACTAAAGGTCGTACCGACCCAATGGTAAGAGCCTAAGCACCAGCCATATCAAAGTTCGTACTGACCCAATGCGTAAGAGCCTACGGGCCAGCCTAAAAGGCCTCAGGGCCAATCTGTAAACCTAAGGGTTTTTCACCTCGAAGTCCAATTCATCGGGCTAATTATTGACAAGCATCTAATTCAAAACAAAAAAGACAGACACAAGCAAATCGGAAATATCAAGGGATTTTTTCATATTTGTATTACAAATATACATTTACAATGCTCCAACAGGGGTTTTATACAAAGGACAAGAAATGAAAACCTAATCTACCACTGGGCTGTGCCTTCAACTCCTCCCTCGGAGGTTATGCCTTCAGCGGCTTGGCCCTCGGCCCCCAGGTCTTTAACGGCCTCTTCCCCCTCGGGGACTTCTCCTTCATCTTCATCATCTTCTAAGCCACTACTCGAATCATCTTCGGAAGCAAGCAGGGCCGTCGATTCCTCATCTAGGGTCTTCACCCTCTCGATCTCAGCAGACAAATCGAGGGCCCCTGCATGTATATCCTCGAGAGCCTGCCTCTGAGACCTTAATCAGGCATGCTCCAGGGCTCGGGAAAGTTCAAGCTCGGTCTCCACAGATGCTTTCCTGGCCTGGGCATTTGCAGCAGCAGCAGCGTCGTCTTTGTACGAGGTTATGAGCGCGTCGGCTTCAGCCTTAATTGAAGATAGCGCAGTGACCGATTCAGCATAGAGGTCATTATACTTAATACTCTCCGCCCTTGCATCCCGAAGGCGATGCTCAATCAAGGATAACTTCCCTTGGAGGGTATCTCTCTCAGAGGGTATCTCTCTCAGAGGTTATCTCGTTCACACACTACTTAAGTCCAAGGATCTCAGCATCGCTGGCTCTAAACCCTTCCCGCGTCAGGGCATGTTTCTCCTTAAGCTGCAAAGGTCAGCCCAGAAGTGTTAAGTGATGAGATCGGGCAAGAACAAAAACAAACATACAAAGACTATGTTACCTACTCATTAAGATCGCTATGTTCCCGAGATACCCTTTCTAAACGATCTCGTAGGTCAAGAGTTTCTTCCTCCCCTTTGGCAATAAGAGCCTTGAGCTCATCCGCCTCCGATGAAAACCTCCTACACTCCCAATGGGTCAACTCAGCCTGAAACTTGGCAGTGGTCCGATTATAGAGCACTTTCACCTGAAAGCATAAAGTAATGAGAGTCAGAGAAATAATGATCAAAGCTCGAAGCAATCGACGAAAAAATTACATGTTTGCAGAACCTCTCAGCTTCCTCGAAAATGAGCGAGGCGTTAAGTTCGGGATTCTTCTCGGCCATATTAAAGAGCCCTTAAATTACGTCCTTCCCTCCGAGAGGCTCCCCCGCATTGGAAAAATCAATATTATGGGCTTCCCGTATCTCCCTCGGAGAAAATGTTGGAATCGGTGGAGAATTGCCTGCATCAATAACCCCGACTAATTGATCAGGGTCTTTGGCTCATAACTGGTCTCCCATAGCTCATCTACCGAGTGCCCTTCGGCCCGGGGAATATTTTGGCTGTCAACCGGCTTAGGGACATCATCCAACCTACCCTCGAAAACCTCTTCGGCCCGAGGCGGGATGATATCAGCGACTTCTGGTTTAGAAGCCCTCAGCTCAACAGCCATCGGCTCAGCAAAAGCCGAAGTAGTTACGCTTCCACTTCCCCCAGACATTATCGGGGAATCATTATTCTCGTTTAAAGCCACAGAGTCAGCCTTAGACTTTTTCACTCTATCTCTCTTTGGCTTCAAGGGCTCAGTCGGCGATTTCCTCTTTCTTTTCTCCTCCTCATTTGGTTTTGGGATATCTGCTTCCCCAGGCGGTGCTTCTCTTATCAAAGAGGCCTCCCCTAGGCCTGCATAAGCACAGAACATAAACACGAGAAGTAGAATATACTCAGGGGATATCTCTTTTAAAGAACTCAGGTATTGCAAGAGGGAAGTCCCTACCATGATTTTTAGCTTCCCATCGGCCTCTGGCCAGGCCGCGCCATACGCGCTCAGCATACGGGCAGGTCGAATCGAGCTGGAGAACCTAGCCCGAGAGATCCTTAACCGCATTGGGATACCACGCAACAGCTACATCATCAAAGGGAGTTAGCTCAAGGAGAAGTTGGTATGAAGGAAAATGAAAAAAGCTCAATTAAAGTATTAACTTACGGTTCATATTCCATTCCTCAGGGAATGGCATCCTCTCGACTGGAATCAAATCTGAGGTCCTAAATCGAACAAAGCGGCTAATCCACCCTCTGTCCTTGCCTTCATCGGTACAAAGCATAGAAAACCTTCATGGCCCGATGTTGAAGCTTAATCAGACCACCCCGATAAAGTCGAGGACTGTACATTCTAATCAGGTAGTCGAGGGTAAAGGGAATCCCCTCGACCATATTTGCAAAATGCCTAATCATGTAAATAGTACGCCAAAGAGATGGATGAATCTGGCCGAGCATCACTTAATATCGCTTGCAGAAATCGAGAACCACGGGTGTATCGACGGCGAGGACGGCTCTACTGGGCATAGGGTAAACGGATAGGTGTATATACTAAGGAATCTATCTTTATGGGTTGTTATGTCTTCCTTGCACCGCAGCTCCCTAGCGGCAGTCGGCCTTCACCTTTTCGATGTTCGTTATTAGGCTAATATACCGGGACATGGGTTCACACTGTCCAGGCTTCGAAGAAGGTTTGTCAACCTTAAAATCAGAGGTTGTTTCGCAGGGTCCGGGGATGCATTCCTCAAAACTTGGGGGTATTGTTGCCTTACCCTTAGAAGAATATGAAGATGAGGAGGCTTTATCATCTCGGGGAATAGTTTTGGAGGCCTTCATCATTCTTCCTGAAAGGTTTCAAAGGGAACGAGAGAAAGCTGATTGAGAAAAGGATACAAGAAAGAAGTAGTGAAAGATAAGGGGCAGAAGAAGGATTACTTATAGGGGCCAACCGTGCGCGTTGGGGAAAGCCAAAAAATAGCCAACCACCGTAATCAATTCGAGTCTTTTCAAGAACTGTGCAAATATGGATTTTGGGCATCTCTCATATCACATCAGTCGCTTACATGACATGACTGACAGAATGGTGGAGGCATTGAAAAGTTGGTGAATTCAAATCGTTTCTTGTCTTTTCATTCCAAGAAATGCGGGTACTATCTGTATACGTTAAAACCGGGAAAGGCCGATTTTAAGGCTTCTACAGCGTTCCGAGCCTCGACCTCGATTGTATCAGAGCATAATCTGAAGTTCAACCCCGAGGTGCATTCCTCAAGAAACATTCCGAGGGATCAATATACATCGAGGTAGGGTAAAGATCGAAGACCGTCATAAGAAGGCAGGAAATTCTCAAAAGGCACGTGGTTAAAGCTGACCAAGTCCGCAAGAATAGTACAAGTCCGTACCGTGACATTAAATAGTTGTACCAGCTGTATTTCTTTGTAATAATTATACATATACTATGTTGGGATTCCGCCTCTTATATAAAGGGTACCCTTGTCATTTTGTAAGGGAGATGATATTCAATACTAGAATATAAACATTGTCTACATTTGTTCCATTGATTTATTTCTTTCTATTTATTGTGTTAATTGATTTTTCTTCAATTATTGCTCATCATTTATCATAAAGAGGCCATATTTGAGGCCCTCAATACTGTTATATCTTCATCGACCGCCCTCTGTGAAGCACTCGAGCTCGACCTCGAGGCCCTATTTTCGACCAGCTCGAGACCCCGTCTCATAGCTGCTCGGTTTGCACAATTCCATTATCCTTTGATCTTATCTCTTTTTTTTTAACTCTCACTTAGCATATATTGCCTAAACAACTAGTGTTAGAATAAATCACATATTTTTAGAACCACAAAATCAGATATAATTGTAATTATCATTTCCACGGTAAACAAAACATAACAAGAATTTATCCTACAAAAGGTTCCATCAAAACCCTAGATAAAAAATTAACTATTCATAATAGTATGTAATACTACAATAATAAAATTCATAACCAACAATGAAAAATAGGAAGAGGAAGGAAAAACTCGTAGAAGAATTCCCCGCCTTGCTCTTATTGTATCTCTGCCTTTTTAGGTCGAATCTATGTCAAAAGTATGTCTCTGCTCCTCAAAATACCATTTTTCCATATATATATACCAAGTAGGGTCGGTCCCAAACAATTATACCTTCTCCTACGCGAAAACACTTTCCCAGGCCTGGACGTCCGCGACCGCGGATCTGGCCGCGGATTTTGGCCAGTATTCTGTGTCGAGCACTTTTCATCCTGTTATGTTTGGAATTTGGAAAAACGTAAAACATGAAAGTTGTATCCATTTGAGTTAGGTTTCTAACTATATATTGTGCAGCCTAAATTGAGTTCTGAGCAAAACTTTATGTGCATTTTACTAGACAGTGTGCAATATGCCTACTCGATTCTTTGTTCGTTCTTAACTATCATCCGTTGATCCCTGAACACGGCTTAATTCCTTGAGATTTTACTCAGACTTCAAAGCTCCAAATCACTTGAATTCATTCCATAACATCTTCATAGCTGGCAATCACTCCTACAAGGCATAAAACACACAATTAGTGCAAAACACTAGCGATTAAAGCTCAAACACAATTAAAGTGCAGTAAATTAGAGTTTAATAAGAGACTAAAATACGTAATTATATCCTATCATCAACGTCTTACACTAAAAAACATCAATTGATTATAGTTAAATAACATTATTTAACTATAATTTAATCATAAAATTATGTGTAAAAGATATTCTTATTAATTAATTAATTTGATATAATTATCTGAGTGTAAATAATTTTTTACTCGTTTTGTCATTCTTTGTGTTCTCTCTTTGGCTCCTTTATTTTATCATATATGTTAGGGGTGTACAAATCGAACCGAAAAGTCACACCAAATCAAAAAGTCAAACCAAACCAATTAAAAAATCCAACTTGGTTTGGTTTGATTTGGTTTGGTATTGAGTAAAAAAAATCTGAACCAACCCGACATATAAATATATTATTTTTATATATACTTTTAAGATTTTATATAGAAATTTCTCTTAAAATGTATAGAAATATTTGGATTCTCTTGCGGGATATAAATTTTAATAGAATATGAAATTGTCCATATTTATTGACCTTAAATAGTGGGTTGTATGATCGCTTTCTTATCAAGTGTTACTGAAATGCATCTATCTTTTTGTTCTTCCATATTCATATCATACGTTAAGTTCTATTAAATTCTTATATCTTTTTCGAATGTGAAATGATTATTAATATTTAGGTATCATATTGACTTTTATGTTTAGTTACTAAATTCGGTTAACCTGAAAGTGTACATCAACGAAAAATTATTGTCAGACGACTAAAAAAGTAACTATTATGTGTTACTAATAGTATTCTCCCATAAGAATATTTTAATCGATAATATGTTTGTTAATTTTTTATATTTTTACTAAACATATATTTACTTATCAAAAATATTGAGCAAAATAAGGTTGAAATAATATTTATGTCACAAAAAATCCGAAAAACCCGACAAAATCGAACCAATCCAAACCGATATAGTTAGTTTGGTTTGATTTTGATAAAACAATCCGGTCCATGTACACCCCTATGTCCAAGTATTATTTGAAATTTATAAACTTTATTTTTATTTGGCTTTTGGTTTAATATTTTTTTTATAATAATTGCGATATCCAAATCAGCTTGCGTGCACCCCAACACATGTACCAATTAACTATTTTTGCCAAGATTTAGATTTTAAAAAAAATCACCTAGTATTTTCTTTTGCTAAAATTTAAATCTAAAACCTCATGATTGTCAACGCACTTCATTAACCACTTCATACCCGTAGATGCTAGACCCGTTGTCTAATATTACCCCAACATTAGGAAAAAATTCTTAGTTTTGCCCTTGACCTATATCGAAGCTCCAACCTAGCTAAAGGGGAATTATCAATCATATACAATAGTTGAAGAGTAAAAAAATTTAAAATGATTGTAGCTAGTGGGAGTTGAACCTATGACCTTACAAAGGATTTGAACCCCCTTAACCACTAAGCTACATTTTTTGGCTATGTCTAGGGATGACAATGGGGCAGGGCGGGTTTGGAAAAATCCACAAAAAATTTAACCCACCTCGCCCCATCCTGCCCCGCCCGCCCCGCTTCTCAGTTATCCATTTTATATTTAAGACAGCATCATTTTCATAAAAATTTATCCAAACGAATATGAATTATGACTATTTTTACCTACAGAGAAAATGGGCAAATTTATTTATGTACAGTCTAAATCCTACGATTAAATTTTCGGTATAATATTTAGCGGTTAGAAATAATATTTCATATTTGTTCTTAACACTTAATAAAATCAATAAGTGAGAGTAATTTTAAATTATACTAGTGAAAAATTAAGAGGCAAATTTAGACTTCTATTATTAGATACGTAAAATTTATCAGTTTAAGTTGAAACTCTACCAATGACAAGTTAAAATACAAAATAAATTGCTACAATTATTGTATAATCAATACCAAACTGTAAGCTAGAATCATTTAATGAAAGTAATCTAGAACGTTTCTTTTTATATTATATTTTCCTCTTCTTTCTTTCTAGTCAAAGTTGGATTTTTGAGCTCGTCATTGAACTTCATTGCTAGTCTAGGGTAGCAACATTAAATTCAAAGTAAATTATTGGGTTACTATCATTTTCTATTACTAATATAATATCTTGACTTATGTAATATCATTTTGGTGAGACATATGCAAATTGGTTAATTATATTTCAAAATAGTATTTGAACTAGTGAAGAAGAATGTGAAATTTTAGTTGAAATGATTGCTTTGTTTCAAAAAAGCTAAAATTCAAAGTTGCCCCGCATTGAACCTGCAAAACCTACAACCCGCCCGACCCCGCTTTAAAATTTTAAAAAATATTTTAACCCTCCCAGCCCAGCCCAGCCCAGCCCCGCACCGCACTGCACCCGCATAAGAGTAAACCCGCCCCGCACCCGCCTTGCACCCGCCCCGCCCCATTCCCATCCCTAGCTATGTCAAGGGGATTCAATATTTAATATACAGAAGTAAAAAACAGATTGTGCCTTATATATATACAATATAATTTTTCGATGAATGGGGTTCAGTGAACCCCTTCCGCCCCTAAATCCGCCCCTGACCGCCCTTTTTTCTTTTATCTATGTGTTTTTCCAAAATTCAATTTAGCTAGTGTTTCGACTTTCGTTCTATGGAGAATCTTATTACTGCCTCTCCCATTATTCTAAAAAGTTTATCTATTTACTGGGAATGACAACTGCGGGTTAAGATAGGTAGAGTAGGTTCAGTTCATAGCCACACCTTAAGACTGACGCCAGAACCTAAATGTGATTTTTTTTTGCCAAGTAGAACGGAAATAAGTGTAAAACAACAAGAGTGACCATTATGCCGTTAAAGTATAGCGCTCTTTAAAAGAGCGCTATACATATATAACGCTAATGTAAACCGCGCTATACCTATTTGTGGGCCCACCAATAATTCTCCTGCGTTTAACTGACATAACAATAATTTAAATGGGTATAGCGTCCTTTAAAAGAGCGCTATACCTCAAAAAATTCATCCCCTCGAGCTAGGCATTCCCTTATTTAAAGGCGTTAGGATTTTACAAAAATCCATTCAAAAAATATTCTAACTCCCATTCAAACTTTTCTTCTTGTTAAATTCTCAAGCATTTTTTCAAATGTCTGAAGAGAGAAAAATAAGGGTTTCATTATATTGCGGGGGTGAGGTTGTGGTGGAGAATAACTCTGTGAGCTATAGTTTATCTCCACAGTGTCATGTTAAATTTCCACTTACAATAGAGTACGATAGATTGGTATCGTTGTTATGTAATAAAATGAGTGTGAGGAAACGTTCGGCGAACCTTAAAGTAACCGGAAGATATTTTTATTCCGTCACTCCGCAAGGGGTTGCTTGTTACATTGAGTTTAACATCGACGATGATGAAACTTTGAGAGATTTTTTGAGGACTCCGGATGAACACCGAAAATTTCTTGTAATAAAAATGTTGGAAATGTACGTCAAGGTTGAAGACGTTCCCAATAATGAAGTTGCGCATAGTAGGGATAACCCCCAGTCATCGGGTGGTTTATCTGGAACAGTTTTGGCCGGACAGGTTCCGGATGAAAGAGTTTGCCTTGATTTAAACTTATCACCACCGGCGAATGAGCAGCGAGGAAATAATTTCTCTCCTGCTTTACATAATCCACAAGACGAGTGGTAAACTTCAATTTTCTTTGTGTTATGATGTATATTTTTGTTGTATTGAATTTGTATTAACGATCATATATTTCACAGGGGGTACCGGTCAGATATGAATTTTACAAGTCATCACCGACAGAAAAATATTCATCATGGAATGTCAACACATTACGACTTGTAAGTGAAGTGATACAGCTATATGGAAAGCATTTATTAATTTCAGTAGCTTATTATTTTTTTGTTTGTGCAGTGAAAATGAGCAAGTTGAACCACTTGTCCTCACTCAATTACCCGAAGATGATATATTAAATCGGGATCTGGCAAATGCACAGAGTGAGGAAGATAACAGTGATTATGACAACAATGCTGATGATTCCGGAGACGACACACCCTTCCCTCGTGAGGATGGTGATGAGGAGGAAGAGAATGAAACACCTGATTTGACGAGGGAGAATGCTCCACANCCCCCCCCCCCCGGTTAAACCAAGAGTGTATGAGTCCCAAGTGTCATTTCATTCAAGGAAGATTCCCTACCTTGATAATTTTCAAAGTATGCCGGATGGGGACGCCCTCACAAGGGATTTTAATGAAATTCGGACAACAATGTGGGATGATTCTGGACCAACGGTGCTGGCAAAGGGCATGTTTTTCCTGATAAAGCGCGCCTAAGCAGGGCGGTGAAAATGTACAACGTAAAAGAGTGTCGTGAGATGACGGTATGGGAGTCAACTCCGGAGGTATACAAGGTTGTTTACCGCAGATGGTTTACGGGTTGTCATTGGATGTTGCGTGCGACCAAGAAGAACACAGGTCTGTGGAAAGTGGATAATACATTCCCAGCCACAGATGTGAAATGTATCCATTAAATGGGAATCACTACAACTTGGATATTGACTTGATTTCTCTTGTCCTTATTCCACACCTTGAAGCGTCCATAAGGTATAAAATCAAAGAGTGGATTACATCAGTCCACCAGGAATATGGCCATACCATTACCAAAAGAAAGGCATTTCTCGGGCGCAAATGTGCATTTAAAATTATTTATGGTAACTGGGATAAGTCATTTACAGCTCTACCCAGGTACATGGCCGCACTGCAACACTTTAACCCCGAGACGGTTGTTGAATGGAAGCTTGAGAAAAGTCCAGGAAAACTAGAATATATATTCAATTACATGTTCTGGGCATTTAAACTAGAAATTGATGGTTTTTCGCATTGCCGGCCGGTAATATCCATAGACGGCACGCATGTCTATGGAAATTATGATATCAAGTTGTTGATAGCCATTGCAGTAGATGCTAATGGACAAATATTTCCTCTAGCTTTTGTTGTTTGTTCCAATGAAAGTCAAGAGACGTGGACGTTATTTTCGAACCATTTGAAAGAGCATGTTGTTAGACAGTGTTCCAATATTTGTCTAATATCTGATGGGCATGGTGGTATCTTAAGTTCTGTAGAGAACTTGCTTGCAGGGCAAGAACCTTATGCCTATCACCATTACTGTGTGAGGCACTTTAAGGCCAGTTTTCAGAAGGCGCATCCCAACAAGGAACTGCATGATTTGATGTGCATGGCAGCAACAGACCACCAAGAGTATAAATTCCGGAGGTACATGAAATCTATTAGGCAGGAAGACGAGAGAGCCTATCATTGGTTGATGCGACATGAGCTTCACAAGTGGACTTTGCATGCGGATGGTGGAAGAAGATGGGGAATTCTGACTACAAACGTGTTAGAGTCTTTCAACGGGTTATTGAAGTCGGCAAGAGGATTTCATGTCACTGCCATGGTGCAGATGTCATTCAAGCAGATGGCGGAGAGGTTTGTTAAAAGGGATGCAGTTGCAACGTCATTGATGGAAAGGGGTGTTGAATTTATGCCACTACCGATGAAGAGATTTTAGAAATACAGACGGCGAGCACATTGGAATTCATTTTTGCAGTAAGATCACGACAGAAAAGTTTTTGAAGTTCGCACTGCTATCCATCAAAACCGGGGGAATAATGTACATACCATAAATGAATCTAGAAGGTTATGCTCTTGTGGGAAATGGCCCATCTACCACATGTCGTGCTCACATGCCATCAGGTGCTTTCAACATGTTGGTTTAGGGCCAACCAACTACGTTGATAAACAATATAGTGTTGCTGCTTACTTAAACACCTATAGTGGGCAGTTACAGCCAGTGGGTGCTGAGCATTATTGGCCACCAGAACCATTTAAAATGGTCTGTAACAAGGACTATTTGCACCGAATACAGGTGCAGAGGAGAACGCGTATACGGAACCAAATGGATGTTAGCGATACCATGTATGCGCGCAATTGTGGTATATGCTCGCAAACAGGACACGACTGTCGAAAATGTCCTTCGGCTGGTTTGGGTGATGGTGGTAATCAAGCTCGTGGCAGTGGTAATCAAGCTCGTGGTGGGTGTTCTTCTAATGTGCCCAACTATCAATGAGTTTTTGTTGTAATAAGTAGATGTTTTGGTTATGTTGCAAGATGTATCAAATAAAATTATGTTTCCATTATTGTTAAATCTTATTGATATTTAACATTTTTCAGTTGAGTAAACTAATGCATTTCTCCCTCCCGTTCATGTAATCAAAAATAGTATTGGATTAAAAAATGAAAAAATATGTGAATATATTTGATAAATATACTTCAAAAATAGTTGACTTAAAGGTAGATTTTTTGATATGTGAATAAATATAGCGCGGTTAAATACTACGTTAGGTGAATATATATAGCGCGTTTAAATACTACGTTATGTGTGTTGTCTTGTCGAACTGAAAAGCTACCCGCCTGAGAAAAAGTAATTTTGTATTCAACAGAATTTTTAACATGCAAAGCATAGCGTGGTTAAATACTATGTTATGTGAATATATATAGAATTGTTAAATACTACGTTATGTGTGTTGCCTTGCCTATAAATAACGGGCGCATTTTAGTTATTTTCTGCGCTTATCAATAACCAATAGAAAAACTTTCCATAAAAGCAAGATTTTTTTTTACGCTTTAACAAATGTCTGAACGCCTTTATGTACCGAAGTGCGAGTGCGACAAAAAATGTATGATGAATTAATGTTGGGATGATGGTGAAGTTGGACGCCGCTACTGGATGTGTGTGAACAAATTTTATAGGGTTCCCGACGAAACTTTTTGCAATTGTGAGGTATGGATTGATGATCTCTGTAATCAGGAATGCTACAAACAATCTTTGCAGTTTCTTCATAATTTGACCTTAAAACAATGGGAATATGAAAGAGAATATAAACGAGAAATTGCGGAAGTGAAGGAGAGACAGAATTGGAAAAAATTAGTTGTAAGATAAATTTAAGTGGTTGGAGCAGAAAATAATGGGCGGCAGTGACTAAACAATTACATATATGTATTCAGTATGCTACTTTATCTTTATGTTTCCCGTGTCATGTATTTTCATTAGTTGTATTGAATTTAAATTATGTTAAGTTGTTATGTTTGTGTTTGTGTTGTAGTATTAAAATAAATAAGGAACGGGAAAATAAAAACATAATACGCATATTATGTAAACATAAAAATTATTGTTATTATTTACATAAAATACAAACAAAAAAAATTAATGTGTCCCACATACTGTATGCTTCAACGCAACCGCTGGCCTGAGGCGCATCCCATCCGCCCGGATACTCTATCAAGATCATCCTCATCACATCGCCTCTTTATAGCAAGATGCGTTGCAGCATGATCATCAATGGTGCTGGCAGGATCGGTAGAAGGGGTCGCCGGTCCAGTAGAAACCTACAGAGTATTGATCTGTAAATTAAATAATTATTTTTATCATATTTAATTGGACAAAGTATATACATATGGGTTCCAGGCTCTATATTTGAGGTCCGGTAGTACCAAGCTATCCTGAATTCTTATATGTGTCAATTTTAATATTTTCATAAATTTGTGTGTTTGTTTTGTAAATTAAATAATTATTTTTTGTAAATTGGACAGATTTTGTATTTGATCTATCAGTATAAGAGATACTTAAACTACAGGGATTCTATGCTAAAAGGCACTACATTTTACTACGCTAAAAGGGCACTAGTCTTTAAGCAAATAAATAACCTGAACTAGATAAAAATAACAAATACATTTCAATCACAAAAAATTCACGAAAATACATATAAAACAGTAAAAGAAATTTATTAACATTTTTATTAACAAAAAATAATGATTTCTCAATTTTTACATATTTTTTTAGAACACTAATATCTTAGTCTGGATAAAAATAACATACTAGTTTAATCGGAAAAAAAAATACAAAACAACATGGAAACACATTCAAAATAACTAATATGAATTATTATACGAGTTTCGACATAAACTAAATCGGAATACCTCGATTTATATTTTTCGAAAAGTCGATGAATTGAAATTTTGAGCTCGAAACGAGGAAACCACAACAATAGAAGGCTTGGGTAGGATGTGGGACCTACAATCTTATCTTTGTGAGTGACGGATGGGGTCCACTCAAATTTTATTTGGAGAAAAATAGGGGGGACCGCTGTTTTTTGTTTTAAAAATCGTGGAAGATGTTCGAATGTGGGGAAGAAGAGGGACCGTTTATTTAAACAGGTATAGCGCGGTATATAACTGCGCTAATCAACCAAGAATAGCGCGGTTCATATTGGCATTATATATATAGCGCTCTTTTAAAGAGCGTTATACTTTAACGGTCAAAACACCATCAAAGTATAGCGCTCTTTAAAAGAGCTCTATATATAAAATGGTCACTCTTTTTTTTACACACATTTATGTCACACTTGTCCAAACAGACCATAATTGGGTTCCAGACTCCCTTAAGACTCCAATCTATTATGTTGGTTTTGGATATTTACAATATTTTTATTATGATGTATTCAACATTTATTGATTTGACCAATATAGATTCGCATCAAATATGGCTATTTAAGAAGAAAAGCTCCCCATAAGAATTTTTTTCATTTTCAAGAATCGAACGCGAGATCTCTAATAAATGGTGTAGGAATCACATTAATCCCAGCATATTCCTAGATGTTGAATATTTGATATCACCCTTTAACCCTTTTCAATTGTGTGGTATAATTTGACTAGGCACAAACTTTATAAAAAAATATTTAAAACTTGTGATCTTAAATATGTCATGAAATTTTTATGGTAATAAAAATATTTCATTAAGGGTAAAATAAAAAGTTTAAAGTTAATTTTTTTCAAATATATAAAGGTATTATTTTTCTTGGAACATTAGAAAAATTGGTTAACATAAAATGGGACACTAAGGGTGTAGTGTTTTGGTAATATTCAAGAGAACTATTTTGTTGAAAAATAGGTGATTTTCTTACTAATTTTTTAGCGTTTGATTAGTAAGCAAAAAATAGTATTCCAAGAGCATTTATATACAATATAGACAAGCACTATGAAGGACGATATAGGTGGGGAAGGGTGGGGGGAGGGTTCGAGATTCGGGGATCGGGTGTTGGAGATCGAGGTTCGAATGTCGGGGTTTGAGAGTCGACGGCAGAGGTCGAGGTTCGAATGTTGGGGGTATGGGTCAATGGTAGGGGTTTAATTAGTATTTGGATATTGATGGTTAGGGTCGGGTCGAGGTCCGTATTGGCTGGGGTTTGTTCTGAAGGTCGGAGGTCAGGTTCGGGGATATACTTTTTTTAATAAATGTTTGGTTTATTTGATTAAATATGGGAATATATGAGATATAATATAAAATATGTATTTGATTTTACAATAGATAAATTTGGATAAATTTTTATTCTATATTATAACTTTGGTCTTCCTAAAGGACTTCAGAAAAAGAGATTCTTCGAGTTACACTTCTGTCATTTGGTTGTTTTATCAAGGGATTCATCAAATGTGGTATAAAAATAATATCGAAATTATGATATAACTATGTCACGACCCATTTCCGGAGTCGTAATGGCGCCTGTCGTGGAACCAGGCAAGCCACCCATTTTATCTAACTAAATACAATTTCCAATAAAATATCCTTCTTAACAAGTCTGTGGATAAAAATAATAATAAATCAAAATTTGGAAAACCAGTTTATGAAATTCAAAACCCAAATCCTACGACCCTGGATCCAGTGTCACACATTCATGAGCTTCTAGTACTTAATACAACAAAAAATAAATGACCAACATAGTCTGAAAATAAATACGACGGTAGAAAAAGAAGAGAAGACGAGATCACGGTCGTCAACTGCTACCTCGTCAACTCTGATGAAACTGCTGCTACTCACTGACCAAAGCTGAATCCCGTTGTACCTAGATCTGCACACAAGGTGCAGGGGGTGATGTGAGTACACCAACTCAGTAGTAACGAAACCAAACTACGGGCTGAGAGGTAGTGACAGACTAAACCTCCGATAATTCGAACAACAGTATATAACTTGGACATGACAGTAATATATCAGAAAATAAACACGATGCATCAATATGTGTCTGCAACCCTTCATACTAGCATGAATTCATATAGAATCAAGAATGATTGGAACTCAGTAATCCAACTCTCATAAGGTGGTCCACTCAGTACTAGAATACGGCCTTCCGGCCCAGGAAAGTCCATCCCGGATATTACATAAACACAAGTGGCACAGTCACATAGTACTAAGGAAAAAGGCCGATCCAGCCACCACGAAGAAGATCCATCTCCGGAACATAATACCCGCAGAGGAAATCCATCTCCGGAACATAAAACCCACGGAGGAAATCCATCTCCAGAACATAAAACCCACGAAGAAAATCCATATCCGGAACATAATACTTGGACAAGATCCATGTCAAGGGAAATCCATCCCTCAATATTTATGCGCTCACTTGGGGTGTAAAGACTCCGGAGGGGCTCCTTTCAGCCCAAGCGCTATATCAAGCCAACAAAGGCATGATTCCAGGATCGTTGCGGTGTGCAGTCTGACCTCATAACTGCCTCAAAACCAGGCTCCCATCCTCACTCAGTCAGTACCTTCCAGTCTCACTCACAATGCTCTAACATATGAAAATCAACCCAAACCAATGATAATATAGAATAAACTAGCAACTTACGAGACTGAGGCATGAAACATATACTTTAACAGGACTGAGTACATGAAAATAATTATCACAGATAGAGACAGCAATAATCGACCTTTCCGGTCTGAACATATCGGCGTGAAGCCTTAACATTTATACTTAGCATGATTTCTATAGCGTTCAAGGTAATACCACCTTCACAGTACAAATATCAACCTGAGATAACCATTAGACATTTCCATGGGATGAGCCAGGGTAAAAGTATTTGGTAAACGCCCGCATGCCCGTCACTTGGCAAGTGTGTCACCTTAGTTAACATCAAATATCAAATAGTTTGGGGTTTCGAACCCTCAGTTACAAGTTTGGAAGTGTTACTTACCTCAAAACCGGCTAATATACTACTCTGCAGTGCCCTTGCCTCTAAATTCGGCCTTCGAGTGCTCCAAATCTACCAACAATCACATGTATATCATTATAATATGCTAAGGAACTAATCCCGATCGAAAGGTATCAAAAATACTCAAAAATCCCGAAATTGGTCAAACCCAAACCCCAGTCCCACGTCCCGAAACTCAGAAATTTTTATACCAAACTGTTCTTTATCATCTCGCGAGTCCGTACATATAAAGAACACTAAATTCGGAGTCCAAATGACCCCTCAAATCCCCATTTTAAAGACTCTTAATCCCAAGTCCTAATTACCCAATTTACACTGATTTTTTCCTTAATTTTCCACCATAAATCCGGCCTTTAATCACATATAAATGAGTTTAGAGTCCAAAAACCTTACCTCAATGAATAACTATCGAATCCCCTCTTCAAAACCCTTCAAAAGCTTCAAACCCTAATGAAATATTGAGAAAGATGGCTAAAATTCACGAGGCATGTTTTTATACTCTCTGAACAGTGGTTCCGCACCTGCGGTCCCAGGTGCGCACCTGCGGAAAGACCCCAAAGTCCTCAGCCTCCGCACCTGCGCTCGACCTCCCGCACCTGCGGCTTCGCAGGTGCGGCAATTACCTCACACCTGCGGAATCCTCTCACTCGGCCAAACTTCCGCACCTGCGGTGCCACGTCCGCTCCTGCGGAACCGCACTTGCGGCTCCCTATCCGCAGGTGCGAAAACACCAGCAATAGCAACATCTGTAGTGACAAAACCATTCCAAACTCCCCGTTAACCATCCGAAACCATCCCGAGCCCCTCGGGACCCCAACCAAACATACCAGCGCATCATATATGATCATTCAAACTTATTCGAGCTTCCGAAACATCATACATAACATCAAAACCTCAAAAACACATCGAATTCAAGCCTATGAACTTTGAATTTTCTAAATTCCACCAACGATGCTGAAACTACCCAAAACAACTCCGATTGACCTGAAATTTTGCAGACATATCCAACATGACATTACGAACCTATTCCAACTGTCAAAATTCCATTCTGACCTCGATAGCCTATTTTTCACTGCCAATCGGAGGTCGCCAAAAACTAACTTTCGCCAATTCAAGCCTAATTCTACACCGGACATCACAAAAATATTCCGAACACACTCCTAAGTCCCAAATCACCTAACGAAGCTATCTGAGCCATAAAATCCGCATTCCGAGGTTGTTTCCCAATAAGTCAACTCTCAGTTGACTTTTCCAACTCTAAGGCTATTTTTAAAAACTAAGTTACTGAATTCTCATTTAACCATTCCGATTCAAGCCTATCGACTCTAACACATCAATAATAGAATAACCAATCCATGACAAGTTAATGACATCAATAAAAAGTGCAAGTTCTACGTAACGACAGACCGGGTCGTTACATTCTCCCCCACTTAAACATACGTTCGTCCTCGAACGTGCCTAGAGTTGTTCCAACACCACCAAAATTTGTTGTGTAACCTTTCATGCACATATTCGGAGGTGATCCCATGTTACGTTACCCCATCTACGTCTGATAACTCAACATAACTGAAATTTTATTATAAAATACTGACCCATAACCTTAAAACCAAGTTTCCACTTCTGAAATAATTTACAAGTTCAAATTTCCACGACTATAAGCTGAAATTGTCTGAACACGTTGTATCAACCCATATCCGTAACCCAAGATGAAATCACATAATATACCGCGTGGCTCAACCACTCATAGCGATAACTCCTAACCACAATAGTTGTTCAAACAACTCAATACCGGTACATACCCTCTTATCAAACCATGCCTCGTTATGACACTTCCATATACTACCGATGATGAAAGAAACACGTATAAACCAGTAACCATTCGCCCGATCAATATCAATACCATCCAGATCCATAACTTGTGCAACTTGTGCATTCAATGACCACATACCAAGAGTTCAATTCATTAAATAAAGAAGACTGNATCATACCTCTACCTAACCGAGCTGCAAAGCGTGATCCCATCCAACCGCTGGACCACATGACACACTCCAAACCACCTTGCTCAAAATCAATAACCATGCGAAATTCGACATCAATTACTCAAAGTGAATTGCCATAATCATGGGAAATTGGACGATACCGTGCCACCCGAACCAGAAAGAACATAACCAACACGTCTCAATCCTGCAACACCCAATTACTTACCTTACTCAAATCTTGCTATACAGACCTGATAGGACTACATCATATGCACATATATAACCAACGATCACAACTCCTCGAACACCGAAAGGTAACTCATAGATCACTCCAAGACACGAATAAGCTCAATGACAATCGAATGGTACATCCCTCAACAATAGCATTTCGGAGTCAACAATTCCGACTCGGTGCAGACCACAGACCCATACCGGCCTACCAATAACTCTAAGTCAACTCTGGTCACCCACAACAGGTAGATAACTCTCCGACCGTTCATAATGACTGAATCATGACTAACACTTGACTAGCTTTGCTCGCATCCTCGTAGTTCACAACTACAAAAATAATTTGTTCATGAAAACTCCCAGTCTCAAAATCCATAAGGCGCACCAATTACCATATCTGACCCTAATTCCACCACTCAAATATATAACACATCCCTGATGCTCAATTCCACGAGGGATACCCCCCATAATTCCTCTTTGTCACCAAGAAACCTTGAATATCAGCAGTTGATCCAACAAGAGAGTGTCGTAACACCAATGAAGCACCCTTATTCAAACACATTGTCCTTAATGAATTTATACTCTCATCCAGCCACCCAATAGTGGTATCATTTACCTAATCATTTGAAACTGCCAGTTCTGACCTTCCTTCCAGAACTGAACCGCGGCCTCACATATGCCACTCTCCACCATACACAAAATACCGCATACGCCATGCAATCCTATGATAAATATGAGAACTTCATGCTCCCTTCCTAACCACAACAACTACGTACCCAACTAGCCAAGAAATTTCCATTCGATCCCATCTAGAAGCAAAATCACTATACATCACCTGGACCTCACTCCCGTAGAAATATACATCTCCAACCGTGGTAGAAACCATCAAGAACTCCCGAATCACACTTGTACAACACCAAACCGTCAGGATTGAATCCTTCTAACTCAACCAAGCTACACATGCCACCAAATTTCAAGAGAATTGCTAATAAATACATGTAATAACTCATTACCTTATAAACACCCAAAGAACTAACCATATCCCTTATCATCCCGATCTGACCTACTACCAAGCTGTCCTATTTATTCAAGTTCCTTCTGACTTACCTTCGAATTGATACTTCTTCTTGCCATAATACCACAATCCTCAATCCCGACTCACCGCACGAAACCCGAGCATAAAAATATACCGTCTAAGGCTCATAGGCCGCTGAATACTCCCTCAATTATCCCCAAATGCACCACATTAGAAATACTTACCCTGAAGAGACTTCCTACGAATTTAAAGTCATTACCTTCACTTTCCTGATACTGATGGATAGAATCCATGATAATGCAAATACACCACAAGCCTAGACACATTTCCCGTAAATCTCAATTCTAGCCCTTCTCACACCTTGAAGATCCTCAATTGCTACATATAACCTTGAATTCGTCTGAACCATTCTCGAACGCCATTTACTCTACGAAATTTCAATTACACTAACCAAGTAAACAGAACGACCTGACCCCGCTTGCAATCCACATACTAGGAAAGTAATCCACACCTTTGAAGCAACAAGCACGCTCATACATTGCACACTCTACACTTACCAGTACAACCCCATCATACAATGAATTCCACTATCCGTAAAGTACATTACAACTTGTATCGAAGAAATTTCCATCACTCGAGTCATTCCCTGACTCCACCACTGTAGGTTATAGCTAATTCACCAACATACCTCGAACCGAAACCAATACAACGCATAATCATGTAATAAACTTATCAATAACGAACTCCCCTTGGCTCAAATCCAAGGATCACGACAAACAAGACTATGCCCACACATTATCACTGCCACCATGCTGTGGTGGGATTCGACTAAATCCTCCATAAGCTTATATGACCCAAACCATCTAACACTCAAATCAATTGCCAATCTCGCATCCACCATTGTGATGGTCATGCCAACTCCCACAAGCGATCTAAACTCAAATTAAAACATGCATCATGTACTGATAGAGAGAACTTACTACAGATAAACATAAGGGTCACACACCTCAGGACAACCCGCAGGAGATACCCTGCCTGTCAATCTCAAAACTTTATCTCCCTATACACTTTCAAATATCATAGCTATCACACAATCACTATACCTTCCTATAGTAGAACACAACCACTGCCTGCCCTCGAGACATCCCATAAGCGGTATAAGAACCTGAAGCTGATGGCAATACTAACACTGGAGCTGTGGTCCAGGAATTCTTGAGCTTCTGGAAGCTCCACTCACACTCGTCTGACCACATAGATACCTTCGTTGGACACCACGTGTCCCTAGAATGCTACTAAACTAAGCCAACAATTCACACTTGGAGAACTTCGCACAAAGCTTCTCCTCCATATACCCTTGTAATACCATCATCAAATGTCGAGTATGCTATCCCTGGCTACGAGAGTACGGCAGGATGCCATCAATAAATATAATAACAAACGGGTTATAACACGGCTGAATACACCGTCAATCAAATACATGAACGATGTTGGGGCATTGGTCAACCCAAAAGACATCACTAGGAAGTCATACCACAACAGAAATATCTACTTCAATCCACAACTAAGCCACACGAGAGGTCCTTCAATACACTCACAACTCGAAGCCATATCCTAACTCAATATAGACGTCAAATACTTAATGGTTCTTGCCACATTTCCCGCTAGTCCATTCTTGCCACAATCAAACCACCTGAACACATCTAACTACCAATCAAAACTCACCATGCAGTCATCTAGTCACAAAGTTCCATCCATAAGGACACCAACGGGCATAGTCCCCAATACATATGCTCACGCAAATGAAATATCGGCACTCAAGCTACAGACAAAAAGATCCGGCCTCAAGTCCTCCAGGCTGGCCCCTAGCATGCTAAAATCACATCCCATTCATGGAAGTCACAAACCATCGGTGCACGGCCGATACCGAGCACTCACGTGCGCATTTGAATACATGAAAGGAGTTCAAAGAATTACACTTCAGGTTGAATCAATGGATTCGCACGACAAGAGTTCAAGAATATGAGATTTTTCCTAAAGGTTCTACAGCCTCTCGAAGATAAGTACAAACGTCTCCGTACCGATCCGCAAGACTCTACTAAACCTGCTCATGACTGGTGAGACCTATTTAACCTAGTGCTCTAATACCAACTTGTCACGACCCATTTCCAGAGTCGTGATGGCGCCTGTCGTGGAACCAGGCAAGCCACCCATTTTATCTAACTAAATACAATTTCCAATAAAATATCCTTCTTAACAAGTCTGTGGATAAAAATAATAATAAATCAAAATTTGGAAAACCGGTTTATGAAATTCTAAACCCAAATCCTACGACCTCGGATCCAGTGTCACACAGTCATGAGCTGCTAGTACTTAATAAAACCAAATAGAAATGACCAACATAGTCTGAAAATAAATACGACGGTAGAAAAAGAAGAGAAGACGAGATCA